>ML213637.1:81766-201549 GCA_004379715.1 Crucibulum laeve
TTTATTTTATTCCGTTAGGTATTGCTACGTCTCAATATATATTAGTCAATTCTTATCTGACTGAGCTTTACTTTATTTTATTCCGTTATCATGTTGCGCCAAATTCAGTGGAATGACTAGGTTCTTCCACAAGCTTTAGTAGTAGGAAACGACACAAATTTATGTAGTTGGTACCGTTGGAAATTGAGGATGCGCAGTAGAATATTAGCTAACTCTGATTTGCGCTGGGCCTCCTACAGAGGCCTTTTATACTGTAGACCACCTATTCTGTACTATTCTAGACAACTTGAGAAATACTACTGTTCTTACTAATAAAATTACCAATCTCGTGGTTATATTTTCTCTCAGCATTCAATCCGCTGCCAGTTCGCTGAACTGTCAAAGTTGAAATTGCGGATTGGCGTGCGTGATGCGACGGACTCACGCTCAAACACGAGTCCAATCCGCTACCTCAATCCGCTACTCAATCCGCTACCAATCCGCATGTTTGCAATCCCCTATTGTGAGTACGCTCTGGCCAGTTCTTGAACAGGCCTTAATTCATCACCTATCCACACATTCGACTCTTCGAGTTGGGTAGCGTCAGGGGAATAGCCGAGTCTGCCCCGACAAATTATTCTGTTCTTCACCGGCACCAAACAACTGAATATGTGCAGTCTTTTTAGCCTGGTAGTCTGCATAATGGGAGAATGTATCGAATCTGTGGACTCGTCTGTCTCAATGGCATCATCTTCGAGTCCAATAAGCACAATGTGAGTAAGAAGGGGGAATTTCAGACAATAGACAACTGCTGCTTCAGCATTGACATTGAAAGTTTACCTGGAGACGCTCGTTAGGATGAGATTTGTTATTCTTTCGATGGCCGGTGAGACGATCTTTGCGAGGTTTGAATGGCAGAACCTCCAAGAATATACTCTTGATTCGGTAATTTTGATGTTCCCAGGACAGCGAGCCAAATGCTTTGATTCGGTCAAAAGACTAAAGATAGTTTGATGGAGGTGTTTGAGACAGGAATGAAAACGAGAGATGCGAGGATATGAGTCCTTTGGCATAGTGTGACGATGCGGCGGCAGACAAGCGAAGTGGTAGTGAATATTGTTTTATCGGCTAATAGACAGTCCAGTATTACTGAGAAAACCTCCAACAGTATAACAGGTGACTCAAGGGCATCTTTAAATTGCAATCGACGCTGCCTAATATTTGATCCATAGGGAAATGAGTGCTACTTCGAGTAGAGGAAAGAGCAAGCTACTTGGGCTCTGTGTCGCTCGTCTTATGGTGAATTGTTAGTATCTCGAAGACAAGAAGTGAAGTAACCGCTGAGCTGATGAGAAAGCTTGGGCGATCAAATATTCGTGCCAATAAAGCCTACACCTGTCACCAACGTCATCCTTAACATGGAGCTCATCGGCCTTGGAAAGTAACAGTGCACAACAGAATTTGCCGGCTCGTTGCGACGCGCTCGCCGTTGTTCAGCTTCACAACTTCGTCCTTTCTACCGTCACTCCTTCCTTTATTCTTCTCTCTATTGAATTTTAATCATGGATCAGGATCTTATAAAGCTCGTAAACAAGCTGCAGGACACGTTCAGCAACCTTGGTACATATCCAGTATACTCCATATTCCTTTTTAGCAATTTTAACTTGACCGGTTGCAGGCGGGGAGCTGGACATGCCCCAGTTGATTGTTGTATGTTGATTCTACTCTAAAGTATTTCAAAATGGCTCTAACACCGCCTTAGGTTGGAAGCCAATCTGCTGGAAAGTCTAGTGTTCTTGAAACGTTTGTGTTCAGGCTTCACTCAGTGACACGCTTCTGAATCTTACTTTAGGATTGTCGGCAAGGACTTTCTTCCTCGGGGACAAGGCATCGTAACCAGAAGACCTCTCATTCTCCAACTCGTTCACACTCCGGTGCCTGAGGAACCGTCACCGACGTCTCCACCCTACACCGAATGGGCCCAGTTCCTCCATATTGACAAGCGCTTCACCGACTTTAACGAGATTCGAAAGGAGATTGAGCAGGAGACATTCAGAGTGGCAGGCCAGAATAAGGGCGTCAGTAAGCTCCCCATATCTCTGCGCATATACAGCCCAGATGTGTTGGACTTGACGTTGGTGGATCTTCCGGGTCTGACAAAGGTATGTAGCAAATATGTTACGTCTAAATTCTAATTATAACGTCTCTTAGATTCCAGTTGGAGATCAGCCAAGCGATATCGAACGTCAAATTCGTAATCTCGTGCTGGATTACATCTCAAAACCCAACAGCGTCATCCTTGCCGTCTCTCCTGCCAATGTCGACCTCGCCAACTCCGAATCCCTCAAGCTGGCCCGCTCTGTGGATCCTCAAGGCCGGCGTACAATTGGTGTTCTAACAAAGCTTGACCTCATGGACGCAGGGACGAATGCCCTCGATATCCTCACTGGCCGTGTCTATCCTCTAAAGCTCGGCTTTATTGGTGTTGTCAATCGCAGCCAGCAGGACATCAATGCGGAGAAATGTATGAAAGATGCACTGGATAGCGAGACTGAGTTCTTCAGGAACCACCCGTCGTACCGAAATATCGCTCACAAGAACGGAACAAAGTATCTTGCAAAGACGCTAAACCAAGTGCGTTGCTCAACGGTAATCCATTGGCATGGCTAACAACTCGAACAGGTCCTGCTCAACCACATTAGGGACAAGCTCCCAGACATGAAGGCACGACTAAACACGCTCATGGGCCAGGCCCAGCAAGAACTCAACTCCTTCGGTGACTCTGCGATCTTCGGGGACAAAAATCAGCAAGGCGCACTCATCCTCCGGCTAATGACACAGTTTGCCCGAGACTTTGTCTCCTCAATTGATGGCACCAAGGTTGACATCTCGACCAAAGAGCTATCAGGTGGTGCACGGATATATTATATCTTCAATGACATCTTCGGCCATGCATTGGCCTCAATCGACGCCACACATAATTTAGATAACCAGGATATCCGAACAGCAATCCGCAATTCTACTGGCCCGCGGCCTAGTCTCTTCGTTCCCGAAATTGCATTCGACCTGTTGGTTAAGCCCCAAATAAAGCTTCTGGAGGCGCCGAGTTTGAGGTGCGTGGAGTTGGTGTATGAGGAGTTGGTCAAGATATGTCATAATTGCACAAGTGCAGTGAGTTCATTCACGTTCTATTGATGTTGTGGGAGGATGTTGATACACAGTATTGTTTAGGAACTTCAACGGTTCCCTCGTCTTCACGCACAGTTGATTGAGGTTGTCTCTGAGCTGCTGCGAGAACGTTTGGGCCCGACGTCCGAATATGCGCAGAGCTTGATTGAGATTCAAGCTGCCTACATTAACACCAACCATCCCGCATTCATATCTGGGTCTGCAATGGCTGCACAGCAAGTAAGCAGTCCACCAAAGGCTCAGATGCCCCCAAGAGTGAGTTATCAAAGGTATAATTTATTCCATGGATTCGCCAATGACGATTGTGCCACTAGCCTGCATCCGTGGAACCCGTCAATGGCCACGGAACATCACATGACGATGACGACGACGAACTGTCGGACGACCCTAATGGTATCTTCCCTCCACGCGACGCACGTTCAGTGTCTTCCACTGTTCATGATCGCTCACGCAGTACCGCAGCCTCCTCCACCTCAGCCGCCGCCGCCGCCGCCGCCATGGGCATGGGCGCCGTTGCCAAACGTTCCTCCTCTAAAACTCGCCACCGTTCCTCAAACCAACATCAACCCCAATCCCAATCTCATAGACCGCACTCTGCTCTGGGGGCTATGGCTCCCCATACTGTGCTGGGTGCAGGAGGCAACCCCAGTTCAGCGCGTGAGACCTTCTTGAATTACTTCTTTGGGCAGAACGGACCTGGTCCTATCGCCGGCGCGAGCGTGGGCGAGAGATATATCTCGGATGTGGGACAGGGTGTCGTACCAGTGGGGCGTGACATCTCTGGTGCGGAAAGTACGATGTCGTCTGGTTTGATGGCGGGAAAGAGAGGTATTGATGGAAATAATGCGGCATATGACATGAAGAGTCTTGGAAAACATATAGAAGCCGTGAGTGTCCATATGTCCTTCTTTCTGGGGTTTGATACCCGCCGCTGTTTTCTGTTGACCTGCCATTCAGTGGTGTCAATCGGTTTTTTTATTTATTTACGGCGCTTACTGAATAATGTTCATCCAGGTTCCTTCAGACGGTTCGCACCTAACAATGAGGGAAGAGATGGAGACTTCCCTCATTCGTTCCTTGATTGCGTCGTACTTCGGTATCGTACGACAAAGCATCCAAGACCTGATCCCTAAAGCTATCATGCACTTCCTCGTCAACCATACCTCACAGCATGTCCAAAATCGACTGGTTGCCTCACTGTACAAACCTGATCTATTCGCGGACATGTTGAACGAAGATGAAGCGCTGGTCGCGGAACGGACAAGGGTCAAGGCGCTTCTAGATGCGTACAAAGAGGCCTTCAAGACCTTGTCCGATGTCAGCTTGAAGTCGTCATAGCTGTATAGGTGAATAATAGACTTTAGATTGACGCTCATGGTACCCTAGTCAGGAATTTTGTTTCTCTCGTAATGACACACACATACACGCTATCTATTGATCGGTACAAATCCGTTCTAAATTAATATACACGGAGGGACAGATTCTCGTAAATTCAAGCAGATCGTAACGAGAAAGATAGACACCAACACGAACCATATGCCATTGCTCTAAACGTATGAACATCAGACGAAAACCCAAACACGCGAGAACCAGCGGGAACGCAGAGACGGGAGAACAGCATTGCGGTGGTGACAAGCCTATAGCAGGCGAGACCAGCGAGCAAACGACGACTTCATCCAGACGGAGAGTAATCAGGTTGCTGCTTCAGCATCGGCGGAAGGAGTAGGGGCCTCAGGAACAGGGGTCGCTGCTTGACCTTTGACTGACACCCATTTCTCCTTCCCTTCCTCCTTGACAGCGTCATCCCCCTTGTCGTTCTCCTCCTCCGACGTAACGCTTTCTTCGGTGTCGGCATCGACTCCAGTGGTGGTTTCCGACTCTGAATTGGAAGAGTCAGTCGTAGATGCCTCGGTGGCTGCTGGAGCGGGTTCAGTAGGTGCTGTTGAAGCTGACACAGGAGATTCACTCTTGGAAGCTAATTTCTTAGCTTTAGCGCGAGCCTCCTTGCGCTCGAGCTTCTATGATTGAGCATGAGTACCATCATCAACGAAAAGTTTGAATAGTTTCTCACCTCCTTCGCTTCCTTTTCCTCCTTCTTTGTGATTAAAAGGGTTGTGTCAACGATTGATTCAGTTACTGGACAGATAGTCATTACCTCTTTGGCCTCCTTCTCATCCTTCTATAAAACCAAATGAGTGAATCATCTTATGTGACTCTGATTCTAAACTTACCTCTTTCTTAGCTTTCTCCTCGGCCTCTTTTTTCTCCTTGGCCTCACGCTGTGATGAAGAATCATTCAGTATATCGTTCATCAGTAGAATGGAAAATGGAAATCAACCTCTGCTTTCTCCTTCTTGAGCTTTTCCCTGGTCTCCCGCTCTTGAATTACCCATTCGGCAACTTCGTCGACGCATTCTCGAGGCCGTGTCTTATTCTTAAGAAGGTAACCTTGAAGGCCAGCAACCTATACCCAAGAGTTAGACAATGCCTGAATACGAGGCAATATGGCTTACACTAAGTTCATCCTCGGGAATGGCATCAGCAAAACGCTTAGCAAGCTCAGAGATTTCTTCCTCAGTCAGTAAAGGAATAGCATGAGTAGACTTGCGTTTAGGAAGAGGGAGGTTCTTCTGTGACGCGTCTTCAGAACTAGGCGTTGTCGGGGATACTGTGGAGGGCTTGTAAGGGAAGAAGCACTTAAAGATACCCTCTGCCTGCCACTTAGTCGCGTGTGTGAAATTGACCCACACATCCATACGACCAGGACGGCTGAGAGCAGGATCTAGACGTTCGATGTGATTTGTTGTTGCGAACAGGAGTCTAAGGAAGCAGAAATGAGACTCTAGAGCACGCAGATCTACCATAAAAGCTACATACCGGCCCTCTGCGGCGGCTACACCATCAAGACTGTTCAGCAGACCACTCAAACTTAAAGTCGAACCATCATTAGTCTCAGTTGTTGCGCTTTCCTTAGACGTGGCAGCAGTAGGAGCCCCGGTTGAAGTGGCATCCCGACTGACTGAACGCGTAAACGCAGCGTCCAAATCTTCCAGAAGGAGTATACATCTAAACGTAAATGATGAGTACTGACACCGCTGTCAGGAAATGACCGAGACGAACCTCGACGGTACATGACCCATTAATGTCGTTAATGTGTTGTCACTCATCCTGAAGAAACGGAATGAGTGGACCGAATGGCGTAGAGGCGGAAATACATACCCTTTTGACGAAAGAGAAACGACGTAAATATCTAAGCCAAGCTCACCAGCCAATGAATGAATGAGAGAGGTCTTCCCACTGGAAAATGAAGCGTCAGTTCATGGACATGAACGGAACCGAAATTAACAGCTGACCTTCCCGGAACTCCATGCAACAAATACCCTCTTCTGAACGGAATACCTAAACGGGACCGTTAGATGAAATACATCCGAGTAAATTTGTCTAACTAACCTCTCTCTGCGTACCTACGAAAAGGAAGGTTAGTGAAGACTCGTGGAAATGAATCTAAAATGACTTACCACTCTTCCGATTGCAAGAAGTCTTTGCAGTCTGCCAGGAGCATATCCTTAACTCCGGGTTGCAGGACAATCGAGCTCATCGGCCTTTTTTGCCGTGCACCGTTCCAGCGCCAACAGCCGTAGGTGCTAAGGAAATCAGTACATCACGGCACTGTTACGGTGATAGCTCTAAATATAGCTTACGTGTCAGCTAAGAAGATATGAACGCGATGTTCAGCATCTTTCTCATATTCGCGCTTGGCCTCCAAGACCAACTTCTTCAGAATATCATTATTACGAGCAACAACACTGAGAGACTATTAGTTCCGCAGTAAAAGAGATACCGAATATAATGGGGACTATACCTAATCTTCAGTGATGATCCATGTCCGTAATCAGGGTAGCGCTTTGTTCTTGTTATCTGGGGACACAAAAATAAGAATATCAATCAGCAACCGGGCCTTCACAGCAGAAGGCGTTAATCACGCACTCTGAGCCAATGACCACGGTAATAGATCGTGTGGGTGGTATCTATGAGATAACACAATCAGCTAAGACCTCTATAATACAATTTAATGAAGCTGACCTAAGCTGGGCATGAAAGCCACCTTACGCTTCCGACGACCATGGACGAGACCATCGTCTGCCTCTTCCTCCTCTTCGTCTTCGAGATCCCCGGTGGTCTTTTGGGTGATGCCGTTACGACCCACCGAGCGAGTAGTAATCTCAAATTCGCGGCTTCGTCCCCAAGCTGGTTGCTGAAATTGATGTCAGCCATCATGTCGCCACTGATTTATGGAAAGGATAGCATACCTTGGCTAGCCAATGCATTAACCTACGTTGAGTTGATATAAGTGTTAGCCACTACTGAAAGCATTGGCAGACGTACCAATCATACGGATAATCCTCTTGACTGAAATGAGCGGTGAGGAAGAATGCTAATGACGACCAACGTATTAATTATCTTTGGCTGGCATTTAAATGCTACTAAGGATGAAACGCACAGTCGACAAAGCCGTTCCAGGCTGACACCGATGCACGACGAGCGGTCTCAACCGTCCCTCCAATGACAACTAGTTTCTGCGTTGGAGGTCAGACATGATATAACCGCGTGAAGAATATGCTATGCTTACTAGAGTGTCCTGGATAGCACCGGTATTCATGCCCAGAGGGGAGAGTATGTTCTTGAGCGCGTCCATGGTGGGACAATCCAGAGAGAATAACAGGGGGAAAGGAAGAGACCAGCCAGCGAAATGGTAACCGACGGTCTTATATGGATTTAGTAATTGCCTCGTGTAGATTTCTGAGACTTCAAACAGGGTAGCGCCTAGTAGACACCGCGGTTCCTACGCCCCGATGAGAATCTCCAGCTAAGCGTGCGATCGCCTCTCTATATCTCTGTCACAGTCGGTCAATTTCAGCACCCCCATGGCCAAACAATTGTCAGATGTTGTGCCACTGAATGATATAACTCTGTCTCTTCACGCTAACTTTTCACCTTGGAAGTTCGTTTTACTATCGGTCTTACGTTTTTCGGTTTTATTTCACTTACACGATCCTGGATGCAACAGTAGACCAGCAGGCAGCGGTGGCGTCAAATGTGTTATCGGTTACAGCGGCTATTCAAGATTATACGATTGGACCCTTGTGCCAACAAGATCGTTCCCTAAAAGCGGATAGTAAGTATTGACAGAATGCCCATCAACGCGGCGCAACGCAGTCAACTTGACGAAACAATTCAGGAAGAGTCATACGTAGACTACGCCTCTGAGTCCATAAACGTCTTCCGAAGTACCGCTGTGCTATAATAAGCATCGTGGTGGAAAAGATTATTAAACAATGGGACACAGCAGTAACATTTGGTCATGGGGTGAAAATTATTGATATAACAAATGGAAAACGTACATATATGCGACTCGGAAGTACAACCCTTCCCACCAACCTATCAACCAATTATTTAATCTTGGACGCGAAGCCCTTGATTTTAAATGATATCTTCCGTCACTACAGACTCCCGAAGGTATATGATGACCCCCGTTAACGTTACCCATACCATGACCTGCTATGCTAACGTTAATGCAACGATAAATATAAGCAAGTGAATATTTATCTAGATGTAGATACCTCGATTCAACCGCTAGATCTGGTGGCCAATTTCCCGGTAATAGGCGCCGAGGGGAGGATTAGCTAGATCTTGATGTAAATCGCGATCTTATAGGTTGTTACGGTAAGTGACGCTGTCGAAAGTCCACGCAGTAGCCAGATAGTTAATAGTGAGAGAAAATTCGCGGGCACTGATGAGCACTGACGTATAAAACCGTGCATAAAACCTTCAAAGAGGTCGGCCGAGAGACGTAAACGTGCCCCAAGGTAGTAACCTCCAGCCCCATACAGGATCTCAGCCGCCGCCCTTCGCAGCGCGTGGATCTGAGACCGGACCGCATAAGACGCCAAGATCTGAGGCGTGTTTAGCATCGAGGATTGTATGTCCAAGAAACTTCACTTCTTGCATTAATTTATATCTTCTAACCAAGTATAACGAGGTATATCATTGCAAGTTATAACACGGTTGAAATCAGAGCCGAGGAGGTAGTCACCGCCATTCGTTCGAGAAGCGTACTCTGGTATGGGTGCAAACGCACAGCGCAAGCAATTGCCGCGCAGCGTCAGCAATGGGTGCCGCGACGTGACGTCGGGTATACAGATCATTGCACTAGTGGGGAAAGGCCGTGTTGTTCTCGGAGAATATGAGGATGGCTGAGATGAATTTATACGCGTTTAGAACACGCCGTACTTGTCCACGCCTTTTGGGAGGTATGCACCGGAAATGATACAGGAAGGTTAGATTTGGAAGGCGTATAGAACCTAGCTGAAAATATCGTCGATTGCCAGTGGATGCACAGCTTCGGCTTGACCTGAACAATTTTTTTAACAGCATCGCTTGCAACTTCGGAAATACCAAGGACTCGGCCCCTAAGATCCGTGGCAAGCGCCAAATACATGCGCCAGTGGATGGTGTTGCTGCTGCATGCGTGGCTTTTGGGCGCTACGGCGAATGACGATAAGATTACTTTACAATCCGAGTTAACAGGAAATTTCCCATCAACTCAAGTCACTTCATCAGAGCCGTAACGGCACCGAGTCTTATATTCCCCATCTCTGATTTGCTTCCCAATCGAGAAGGAGAGCGAACAGTATACTCTATGAAGGCCTTGATTAGCGCGCAGTGTCCGTGCGCGTCCTCATGCCAATCTTGACTGCTGGTGAGGTGCAAAATGGACACCAGATAGCCTGTAGTCTTAGATCAGATTTCATGGCACCATAGAATAGAAATCCGAGAAGGCTTACAAGGTAAAGGAACGCCACAGCGAAGGAAGTCAATCGACCATATCTCAAATAAGCATCTACGATAAAAGAAAGAAAGAGGGGACAATCCTATGCCAAGCGGAAATTATAATACGAAGTTAGAGTGATGGTTGGACTCATCTCGGACATACCTAGAGACATGAGTTATTAATACATTAATTAATTTCTTTGTGAAGGCCGTATGTATCTCGTACAGTAAAATTTGACAATGCACCAGGAAATTTTTATGCTCACAGGTTTTCATGGAGGCGCTAGAACGTGAAGCATGTGGCTCTCCGCGTTAATAGCTGACAAAGTTCAGGAAATGACATGGAAAGATGAGAAAGCGAATTTACCTTCCAGGTTTTCGGCGGATTTAAGGACAACAGGGCCGGATGAAGCGGATTACTTCAAGTAGAGCGCTTTAAATGAGATTATAAGTGCATCACGAAATATAGATGATCATTCCCTACACGGAGTATCTTAACTTAGATGTTATTATTGTATAATCCAGAATATAGCGTAAGATTGAGGTGCACATAGGAAAGCAATAAGTGCCATACGTACTGGTGGATCGTTTGAAGATGTGATAGAAATGAATTCAAAGCGTTGAGGTATAGGGTAGAACTTGAAGAAGCAAATGCGCCATACACCGGCTAAAAGAAAATCCAATGTCACATACGGCCACACGAGGGAACTATGGTCAACTTTCCGGTGTAGTATGAGTCATTCCATGATCAACCTGGACAATGTGGGATCCCTAACGAATATGCTTATCAACCGAGAGAACAGATATAATAGTTTGATATCTATCACCTATTTGGCGATTTTCTGCTGCGAATGCGAACATCAGCGCACCCGTTTAGACAACTTGAAATAATAATTATGGAACTACTGCGAATGTATAAAGCCTTATAAATGCAACTAGTGTAATAGTTGATAACGAGAGAAGTATTTCTAAATGGCAGAGATTGCCATCCTTAAATCACTGAGCATGAAAAGCCGTTGTCAGTCAAACAGCTAATCAAGTGTGATATAGCTTACAGTAAGTGAATCGTCTGTATTATCGCAAGCATTAATGACTGTACATCAACGAATGATATATAAATCAAATTATTTCTGTTGAAAGTCATTCAGTTATGGCACAAAATTATGCTTGACAGGCGTAACCGCCTTGCAAATTGAAGAGTAATGATCATCGAGAGGCCTTGAGCCTTTGCAAATCAGTTCGCCTGCCAATGAGATCATATAGTTCCGCTTCATTTGTAGCGCTTGGATATCATCGCGAGACGCCCGACTACAGCAATTAGGAGCGTATCAGTTGACTAGTCTGCTAGTACTGCTTCGTCAAGTTATTCATACGCCACAGGAGAGCGTACACTTGCAATGGCAACGATAAATATAACCGAGCGTTCCATAAAACGATCGCCTCCAGCACTGGTAATCGAAGTAGAAGTAAAGGAGTCAGATAAGGTGGCCAAAGGTCGATCTGAACGTTGAAAGATCCCAAGAGAAGGCATGCCCTGTAGCTATTAGGAGGCGAGAAGCCACACGGGTAGGGTACAAGATACGGGAGGAATGAACGCATTTACATATCTAGATCCCGAGAAGTTGGGTGGCTGAATGAGCTTTATCAACTTGTGGAAGCCTTCTTAAATTTCGGAAATCATTGAGATCCAACGTCGAGAGAGATAGGTTGTTCGACGTGATCCCTGCAACAGAGGGGGATCGACCAGAAGCACAGATGTTTATTCGCTTCAACAGCAACCCTCCACCAAGACTGCTCGTGCGTAGGTGTGGCCTTGGTGTGTGAACCGATACTCGGAATCGAATATCAGGATATGCCTTGGTTAAGAAATGTTCCACCATCTTTAAAGGTTCCAGAGGTAGATCTCAATGATTTGACGTTGACTAACGCAAGGTTATAGACGGACTTGTGCCACAGATACGTAGTCATCGAGTTCCACGAGTAGCATATATTTATCAGATGCTTGCATTTCACATATTTGGAACGTGGTAACCCGAGTGTAGCATACCAAAGGCATATGACTTTGAATAGAATTTAGAATGAATATCATCGTTGTGTCAATGGCAATGAAATACTCACTAATATCAAATAGTTTTGCAGATTAAATATTCTCTCTCATCAGCTAGTGAACACACTCAAGATGTGCGCCAACGCCATGATGCTGGGATTTTGAATTGATATAAGTGATATTGGTCATTACATGTTCCTTAGCATCCTCCAGTTGGAATTTCATCTTTCAAAATTCATCCATATACATGAATTCGGCGTATCATATTTCGTTATCTGATGCACCGTCCTGATCGCGGTGTGCGTCCATCGCAGTAAACAGTATCATCAAGGTAGTTCGGACGGGTCTTGTGTGGGGAAATAGATGTCCAAGATTGCATGCAACAGGGGCAGCGAGCATCCGCCGGGATCGATAAGAACGAAGCTTTTCGAGCATAACGAAGATCACGCCTGAATCAGAATCGAAAATGTCAACGCACTGCCCTTACTCACGATGAAGGCGGCTATGAGCGCCGAACGGTGGCTCAGTGGGAAGATATGAAGATGTTGCGTGATTGGCAGGTGAATCCAAGATGAAGGTAGGTGAAGAGTGAGGGCGAGAGTGAGTGGGATTGTTTATGGCGCTAATCTCGAAGGCTATAAGCGTTCGAACAAAGAAGCTTTTCCACAGCTCCCTTTTGCTCCGGTGGCTCGAATACCATGCGGGATTTGTGACGTTGCTGCGGGGGCCTGACGCCGCTGGTTGTCCGGCGAGGAAGTGTTGTCCAAATTCGTATATGTGGAACGAAACAGAGGAAAAAAGAACGATGGATAAATTCGGGGTAGCACTTGTTTGCACAGTCAGTGAATGGTTCCGTTCCTTCAGCGCTTGAAATAGGCATTTGATCAATGTCAAAGATTGACAAATGGCCGACTGGAAAGGAACTGAGCGCTCGTTAGATAATCATGGAAAGCCCCAAAATACACACATCTCAATACCATTTTGAACCCTCGGACCGGTATTATTATCCCAATGCTTAGCAAACTTTGGAAGTTACTTTCTAAGCATGTGACAAGAAGCCCATGAATGACATGTACTGTTTCTCGACTCTGTTGTCTGCTGAGTGCTGAATATGGGCCACGAAGATTGAGTTTCGAGAGTAGGCAGAATGGGCAACTAAGTCAGTCGAACCTGGTACAATTAATAGGTCACGTCTAGGGAGCCATGGTGTAAATAAGTAATATACCCCATCGAAGGCATCGAATTAATCCGGGAAGTAATACATTTACTAAATAGAGGCCTGAAAGGATATCAGCAAGGTTATTCTCAATTCAGAATACTGATGTCACGCACCTCAGTCTCGTCTCCCTCCAACCCCACCCATCTCCATCTCCTCATCTCGATCTCTGTCCTCCCCTGCCAGCAGTCCGACAGTCACTGCTCCTGCTCCTGCACCGCCAACACTCAATCCTTCCTTCATCTCTCTCCGTACACATAGCTGCTCAGCACCTACGACTGTCAGCGCAGCTCCTCCTAGAACCACGAGCCAGAAGAATAGTGATGTGGGAAGGGAGGCGGCGTAGTATGTCGTTAGTACGAGGTGATTAAAGACAAGAGTCAGCGCGAAGTCAAGGATGAGTCGTGGTCGTCGAATGAGGTGGTACAGATAGTATACACTGTGACAACAATCAGTGAAAGCATCAAAGAAGGTCAAAAGTGTGCACTCACTCTGCTCCGCACGCCACTATCCAGCATAAAGCAATTATCCATCCACGCATAGGATCCACGCGACCCATGCCACCCCATTCACCCTTCGGAAGCCCAGTTTTGGGCTCGAATGAGAATTTCTGGCCCCCATACCAGGCCGCCCACCGGTCTGCAGAGCGTGCTCGGAAGGTGGGCTTGCCAGCAAGTTCTCGCCAGTCCATTAACATTCCTGTCGGAGAGAACGTTAGTAGGGTGATGTATGAAGAAGGGTGAAGGGTGGAGATAAAGGAGCAAGAAGACAAGGGTCCTATATAAGATAAAAGGAAAAGAACATCAAGGGAGAAGCACTCACCGATATTCGCTGCTCCGCCTTCGTAATCCAAAGACACAGGTTCTGCGAAGAGGCTCAGCAGTGGTGGTATGAGCAGTGATAGTGTTAGGTAGTGTAGTGTCTGCATCGAGACTATCTAAAAGAGAAAAATAACGCGCATATAGTCAGCGTGTCGTCCCGAGATTCCGTGGGGAGCTTGCCTGCGAGATGAGCAGCACCGGATCCCAGTTCGTGTTCGCGGGTGATTTCTGAGGCGCCATATTGGTTGATAATATGGGTTGATATTGATATTATACTTTGCGAAGGTCGTGAGGCTATGAGAAAGCTGACTGCATGGATAGTGAGCGTCAAAGAGGTGGTGGTAGGAGTTCAACAACGCCGAGTTCGATGAGGCAACGGGATGATAAAGCTGCTGGGGTTAGGGTCAGTATAGCATCCTTGCTCGGCTATGCTGACAGCCTTCATGAACACTTTCAACTTTCTTGTCCTTCGTACATCTCAAACTCCTTTTACTCGTTGCACCCATCTTATTTTACTCGAATCTCGTTTTAGGTCCAAATACACTCGCTCACTGATATAATCCAGGTCGTAGGAGCCTCATGGCGACGAGCAGCCTGGCAGAGTACAACACTGGTGCACATGAGAGCAATTCGACTCTCACCCAAACGTCTGCCGAATACTACGATGATCAACACGTCTCTGACAACGAGGACGAGGGGCTGCTTCGAAAGGACAAGGTATTAAATGGGGAGGTTGAAGAAGAACCACCATTATCCCCAGGACGCGCAGAGCGCGGTCGGTTCCCAAGAGGGGAGGATGCAGACCCGAAGGTGAACAGCTCATGCGTATCGAAATTTCTGGTTCTAATCGCTATCGTGGAGTAGCGCCCAGCTTCACTCAAAGCCTTGCTCATAATACTTTCTGGACTTGTATTTCTCGCTGCACTAATAGGCATAATAGCAGCACATACCTATGCTGGTTCGGCAGGATACCACGCTCCAGGAGTACGCAAGGTCACCATGGACCACATATTCAATGGAACCTTCTCTGGACAGCGAGTAGGCATAAACTGGGTGAAGGAGGGTACGTGTATTTGCTTCTTCCATGCACCATGTACCCACACGCAACACAGCTGGTGACGGTGTCTTCTCGCAAGCCGAATTCGGCCAAGTCAAACTTGTCGACCTCAAAACCAATACCACCACTAGCCTCGTTGACCAGAAGGATGTCAAAGACGAGCATGGAAACCCCCTATTTATGTTCGACTGGCAGCTCTCCCCAAACATGAAGCAGATATTGCTTAAAGCTGATTACCGCAAACAATGGCGCCATTCGTCGTTTGGAAATTATTATATCCACGATATTGCGTCGAAGAAGACGTACCCTCTTATACCCCCGTCGAACCCTGCGAAGACCCAATTGGCGGTCTGGTCACCGACTGGTGACGCCATTGCGTACGTTCTTGAGAGCGATTTATACGTCGTTCCAAGTGCTGGGTGAGTATTAATTGCACCTCAAATAATCACGCAACTAATGAACTACGAAGACCTGATGCTGATAAAACGCATATCCGCCTCACACATACAGGCACTGCAACTCTTTTCAATGGAGTCCCCGATTGGGTATACGAAGAGGAAGTCTTCTCAGGACCCTCCGCTATCTGGTGGTCTCCAGACTCTTCCCACCTCGCCTTCCTCTCCTTTGACGAAACACTCGTCCCGGAATTCAAGTTCCCCATCTACAATCCGACAGATGACAGCGATGCCGTCGTACCATACACAGAAGACGTCGTGATGCGTTACCCCAAACCTGGATTTGAGAACCCGACCGTCGAAGTGCGGGTATTTGATTTGAAGGGATACCTTGCCTCAAATGCAACATCGTCCACCTCAACGTCCGACAAGGCAGAAAACCCAGAGAACCATATCCACCTACTCACCTGGGATGCTCGTCTCCCCGCAAAGGATAGCATCGTCCAAGAGGTCGCCTGGGTTGGAAACACCTCTCTCCTTCTCAAGGAAGTCAACCGCAACGCCGACTCTGGGAACGTCATTCTTTTCGATGCCGGCTTCAGTGCCACTGCATTCACCGTTCCCGGCCACGCCGTGCGTAAACTTGGCAAGGACGGTGAGCAAGGTGACGATGGATGGATTGACGCAGACCAAAACGTCGTTCCTATTCCCCACATACCGGGCGTGCCTCCCGGTGCACCTGGGAGGAATTCTTACCTCGACATCGTCCCTACTAAAGAGGGTTTCAACCATATCGCGCTGTTCAACGTCGCCTCTTTGTCTAAGCCCATTTTCTTGACTTCAGGGGAATGGGAAGTTACTGGTGGAATTAAAGGCATCGACACCCTTCGGGGCCTGGTGTATTTCGAGGCTGCGAATCCCTCGTCAACGCAGAGGCATTTGTATTCGGTGCCTCTGCCTAAAGATCTTGCGAATATCAGGGCAGAGACATTCAAGAAGGTTGAGCCGACTCCTCTAACGGACCCGACGAAACCTTCGTTCTACTCCTCTGAGTTTTCTCCGCAGGCCGGATTTTATGTGCTTAATTATCATGGACCCACCGTTCCGTGGCAGAAGATCGTCAAAGTGGGTGATCAAGGTATAATTTCATGCTACCTCAATGTTGTTTTATACGCTGACCATAAGCCTTTGCAGCATTCAACTATCCACTCACCAAAAATGAGCGCCTTACGAATGCCACGCTCGAATACGAAGCCGCAACAATCACTCATTCAACGATTACAAGCGATGGTTTTGGTAAGTAGTCCTCCACCGTTTTTTTACTTCCTCCGGGTCATTACGTTGTGCAATGCGTGGTTCACGACGTGGTTCATAGCAAATGTCTATGAACGCCTGGATGCTCTATACATCCCTTCCGGCCGCCATTACGTTCATTACGAACTTGAGGACTCATATGTCATGATTTATGAACCTCTCGCCCCATCTCGTCCCTTTCTGCGTTGTCAACTACTCAGTGCTGATGTCATTTCTCCGTTTGTAGAGCTCAACGTGAAAGAAATCCGGCCCCCGAGAATGGATGATAGTGGGCGCACCAAATATCCTGTGTTATTCCGAGTGTAAGTGGTTCATCTTGGTTTAGAGCTCATCTCTATCACCTTCGATCTTCTACGATGAATTTCTACGACTTGTCTATCTGTGCCGTAAAACTGGTCCATCGTTCCCATTTCATTCCCACAATTGAGCTTTTACACATCCCTTCTCGTCATCCGCAGATCTAGACCTCCACCTCCCTCCCTTCCTACACTCCGCCTCCTCATGAAACCAACGCTAATCTATTCTTGTTCGCAGATACGGCGGCCCGGGGTCGCAACTCGTCGACCTCCGCTTCCAGCGTGACTGGCACGACTACCTCGCTTGTGGATTGCAGTATATCATCGTAATCGTCGACGGACGTGGTACGGGATTCAAGGGCCGCAAGCTCCGGAACACGGTGAAAGGTAATTTAGGCTTCTGGGAGACGAAAGATCAGGTGGCTGCTGCTAAGTGAGTAGTTATATATTCATATTTGAGTAAGGGATTTGCTGATTGGCTGATGTTTTGCATAGGATATGGGCAGCGAAAGAATACGTCGACCCGAAGCGAATTGGGATTTGGGGATGGGTGAGTGTTTTGTTTTTTCTATGTTCCTGTTTTCTCGTCACCTGTTTTCCACGTTCATCCATTTCACTTCACGCCTGCTGTTACTTGCAGTTGTTCTGCTTCCAAACCAGTCTTTCCCCTTCCGTCTTTATCCATTCCACATCACTTATGATTTACCTATGTGTGCGTTTACGTTTACGTCGATGGACTATGTTCCAGCCCGCGCCCGACCTGGACCCCCCCGCGCACATTTGCCCCTGGTCCTGATCGGTAGCATATGCTCCTAGATGAGCTCGGCTCATTTTTGCTAAGATGCGTGTCAGGTTCTTATTGGGACCTTCATTCACTTTCTTTCTTTGGCTTTCTGGTTTGATCTTTGGTCTCGCTCAGTTTATCTTCTATTTCTATTTCCATTCCTATTCACTCCTTCTCCTTTTCCGGTTTACGTGCCTCTCGTGCACAGTCCACCTGGGCCATCTGATATACACGCAACACTGTTGCTGTGTATCAAACAGGCCTGGAGTCTATTATGTCCCATGCTCGCCGCACACGCGCTGGCAATGGGTGCCTCTTCGTACCTTGCGCGCTTTTAGCAGTGCTACATCTGTGTTCACACCACGTCCAATTCGTTGACACGAACGGGGCTTACAGCAGACACGATGGGTATCCAGCAGACACGCTGTAGTGATTGCTACGAAACCTCTCTAATCCAGAGGAGTCTGGATGCATGAGCGCCTTCCCGACGTCCCCGCGCTATTGATACCGAATCGACCAGTCAATGTTTCTCTCAGATTGGTTCGCCTTTGCATCTAATTTCTCTTCATCCTTCATCTTTGATCCACTTCACTTCAGTCGCATAGCTCTACACCCTTCAAATTACCTTTCGACCTTGATTGTGATTGATTCTCTAAACGTCCTTTTTAATTAACGGGTCGCCATCCTATCAGTGCTGTTGGAGATCAGTGATGCGATTGGTTGTTTGGTTACCGGTCCGGGCCGTTTTCCCCGCTATCTCGTTTTGGTTTTACTTCCGCTTTCGGTTTCGGTTTCTACGGAGTTTATGCTAATGAATGTCTTTGAATTGTTATTATAGTCATATGGAGGCTTCATGAGCTCGAAAGTTGTTGAAGCGAACGCGGGTGTTCATTCGTTGGCTATGGCTGTTGCTGTGAGTGCTCCATTTATTTCCGGTTCTCCTCTCTTTCTACAGCGCATCTTTCTCGTTTTTATTTTGGTTTCTCCTGTGTTGTTTCCTCTTTTCTCTCCGCTACTCCCTCACTTCTCTATTTCTTCTCTATCCCTTATTTCTCCCTCTTATTTCTCATTATTACTCTCTTTCCCACCCCGGCAATCATCCACCTGCTCCACCGGTCCTTGACAGGGACAGGGTCTAGACTTGCCGCCGGCTCCAAGGCGTTTCTTAGCTCGATTCCTTTACAGGGATCAGCGCAAGACAGCAGACACCACTCGCATCGAATCGAGGTGATTGTGCTGCACTGGTCGTGTTGCCTTCCTTGCTTGTCGCGCCGTTGTGTCCTGAGTATGCGGCACCGTCCTGTTCGGTGTCTACTTTCAAGGGTACAAACGATTTGATATGCAGATCGCCCCTCTCCATTCGATGATCAACGACTGTTAAAGAATGTCCTGTTGGGTCACATGCTGTCGGTCTCTTTTTTGTTAGTCTGACGGCGGGGGCTTTTCCACTTTGCTTAGCTCTGCACTTCTCAGAGTTGGGGTATAGATATTTCTGACAGCGCGGGTGTATGTGTGGAGGCGGCGTGTTGTCTTTTCCTGATCTCCCGGATTTTTACCTTGAGTAGTTCACTACCTGCTTGCTTGTGTGGTGGTTTACTTCATGTGTGGTCACTTGAACTTTAACAATATGCTTAGCTCAACATGCGAGCATTCAGCTTCGGGCTAGGCTTATTGTTGGGCTTCCATTTGCGTTTTTACTCCTTGATTTTTTTCTACTTCGCGTCCTTCGTTCTTCCGAGTCGTTTCACTCGCTTCGTTTTGTTTCGTTCTTTTTTAAATCCTCGGTCGGGTGAAACATTTCTTCCTTCGGTTGAAACCCTTTTTATTTCTTTTCACCTGAAAAATCATTTCACTCTCGTTTAATTTTCTATTATTACACGCGGGTACCATTTCCGACGCGCAGCATCGACGCGGTCTAGACGCGTCTGTCCTTTAGGATTATGCTCCGCGATACTGGTTCTCCATTCTCCAATTGCTCCTTGAATCCTTGACCCGAGCTGATTGTTACCTTTCATGTAGCCCGTGACTAGCTGGCGGCTCTACGGTACGCACTGCCCCTCTGTAATTATTAACGTCGCTCAACGCTCCTTAGACTCGATATATACCGAACGGTATATGAATCTCCCCTTGCTGAACCCTTCAGGATACATTAACGCGTCCATCTCGAACGTCACGGGATTCCACCACACGGACTTTTTGCTGGCGCACGGGAGCGGGGACGATAACGTGCATTATGCGAATTCCGCACATTTGTTAGACATGTTTACCAAGGCGCAGGTGCGGGGGTACCGGTTTAGGATGTTTGTTGATAGGTGAGTGTGCACTTCGATGATTGGATAGGGACGGGGGCAGATGAGCGGATTCTCTGATTCGCTGGAGAGTCTCGACTTGTTCTTTGTTGGTTGCTATGTAGGCGACTGACTG
Organism: Crucibulum laeve; assembly: GCA_004379715.1. Taxonomy (NCBI): domain Eukaryota; kingdom Fungi; phylum Basidiomycota; class Agaricomycetes; order Agaricales; family Nidulariaceae; genus Crucibulum; species Crucibulum laeve. The sequence goes on from ML213637.1 coordinate 102,120, forward strand.
GATGAGAAGTAGACGCCACCGAGGAGATGGGACTTGGTTTGATTGGTCAGAGCGTGTGCTAACTAGTGCGTTTAGTGACCACAGTATCAACCGACGGGGTGCACAGAGGGAGATTTACGAGTATTTGACCGGGTTTCTGGTGGAGAAATGGGGCAAGGGGGGTCGGAAGCGGCGGGTGTAGACAGTAGCCTGTGTAGGTAGCCAATAGGAATGAGGGTCTAGAAGGGTCCATGAACTGAAATTGAGCCGGCTCATCTACTCAACGCCCAGACAGTTCTCGACTCTGCTTCGGTTAGAAATAAATAAGCCCTGTGCATCGCTCTGAAATCTGTTTTGCGAGGCCTCTCTGGGTCTTTTCTTGCGTTCATGCCCTTCCCCGTCTCAGTCTCCTTCCCCGCTATCGTTCGCCAGATGCCTTCCCCCCCTTCCTCATCGTCGCTCACAGCGACCACCCCCTCAAAGCCTTCCCACGGCATCAAGCGCCCACGGCCAAGAGGCTTGTGGAAGGCCCGTGCCACCGGCCCACGTTTTCCCGCTGTACCCAATCCCAGCACGCCTTTCGGTACCACCCCCGCCCATGGGAACATCCGCCCAGTAAGGCAGGAGCACAGACCACACCCACCTCCTACCTCCTCTTCCTCCTCTTTTCACCATCATCGCCGCCATCGCGAGTCCGATACCGACGACGATTCAGATCGTGATCAAGAGGCGGATAATTATTACAACGACGACGACGAACGGGATTCATATTCCTCCAGTAGCAGTAAGAGACGACGACGGAGTGGATCAGATACGACGCCTGCGAGCTCAGACGAGGAGGATTTGAATCTATATTGGGAATCATACGCGCGGCGCAAGGGGTCGCTGTCTACTGCGATTGAGGAGGATAACAACGACGAGGGTGGGTGGACGACGCGCACCAAAATGATGGATATTTCTAGCACGGCAGGTCCGGGAACAATCACCACCGACTCGGCGACGTGTGATTTGGAGGATTGGGAAGATTTGAAGGAATTGTTTGCTAAGGCTACAGAGCAGTATGAGAGTGCGTTTTTGAGTTGTTGTTTTCCTTATCGCAAAAATCAATTTATTATTATTGTAGACGACGATCCTTCAGAATCCCTCCCGCTGCTGCGTGGTGTGATCCACGAATGCCATCGATTTCTGCTCACTTACAACGATCCGTCTGTGATATTCATTCCTCCTGCGCCTCAGCCGGCACCGATGCGCGCAAAGTCGTTGCATCATGACAGCTTTTATTCGAGCGTGTGGCCGGGGTTGCCGCCAAAGGATGCAGATACTGAAGCGAGGAAAGAAAAGGAGAGGAAGAAAAAGCTCGCTATACAGCAGCAGCAACAGCAGCAGGCGAAGCTCGTAGAGAAGAACAGGTATGTATTATCACCCTTCGTACTTCCCGTTCATCCAACTAATCCCCCTCATTTCATCTAGTGAACCCCCAACAGCATTCCACACCATCCTGGGCTCCGCCCTCTTCCTCTTCGGGAACCTCATAGCACAAGACCCATCGCTTGCAATGGAAGGCGAACCAGCTTCCGCAGCACCTTACTATCTCGCCGCGCTCGACGTCTTTGAAACGGGCGAAACCCTCCCCGCGCGCGTTGGGCTCGAAGATCCAGCGCAAAACTACAACTCCAGCACGAGCCCTTCATACGTTTACAAATACTCCAGCGTCAGCCCTACGTACGGATTCATGGAAAACGAGAAGATGGTGGGCTCGACGAAGATCCGGGAGGACTGGAGGATGGCTATCGCATGGGGACGGACGCTGGTAGCGCTAGCGGATGAGATGGTTAATCGCGCCAAAGCGGCTGATGAGCATGCTAGCAAGCTGGGTCCCGGGTCGGTGGTCATCCCACTGGCGGGGCCGAGCCCCTTCCCGATTGCCCCTGCGCCTGGGGTGCGGGTGTCCCCTGATACCTCGTTTACGCTCGCTGCGTCCTTGGCATCGGCGCCGTCTCCGTCGAGTTCGCCTACAGCCGGGTTCTCTTCGTATACATACCAAATGCCCCACTCCGACCCGTTCACCAATCCCCCGACCAATTTTCCGCCTGCGCCGTCCCCTCTGCACTCTTTATTCGCCGAACCCTCTTGGCCCGTTGAGAGCCCCTTTGCGATCATCGCTGACCGCCGACCACCTGTGACGCGGCGGATGAGCTTGGTGAGCGCAACGCCGAACGACGTGCTGGTGCTTGCGGTGGATCAGTTTAGTAAAGGCATTCTCCACATGCCGCATCCGCAGAGCGGGAGGGAAGGAGGGAAAAGGGAGAAGAGGCCTGTAATAGATCGCGCAGGGAGCTCGAGCTCGAGTGCGGGTAAAGCGTCGTCGTCTTCTGGGAGCGGTGCGTCGGTGGAACAGGTGGTCGTTGGAGGAAGAGGAGAGCGTGTGTCGCAGTCGATGCAGACGGATTCTCTTGCTGCTCCTGCGCCGTCGTCGGCGAATTCGGTGACGACAATCACACCCTCCGCTCCCCACCCACCCTCTTCCTCGCACCCCACACACCACTTCGAGGCCCCCTTCTCCCGCTCCAAAGAACTCTTCACAATCGCCACCGACGTACTCTTGATCTCTGAGAAGCTGCCCGTCCCCTCTGAGCGCGCACACTGGGCCGAATGGGCCGACGGCGTGTTTGGACAGATGAAGGTATCCAGCACCGCACCGGACGTGTCGAGCTCGACAGGCCAACCATATTCGCATTCATATACGCACCATCATTCGGGTGGTGTTTCTGCTCCAGGAGGGATTAATTTCAATTCGGCGTGGGGCGAGGAGCTAGTTACGCGTTCCAGAGGGAGGTGTATGTTGATTGCGGGCTCTGCGCGTGCGGAGGAGCTGGAGGGCGCGCTGGAGAGGGGGGAGATGGGGGTGTTGGAGAGCGAGGAGGCGGAGGAGGCACGGGAGTCACTGCAGGCTGCTGTAGGCTATTTTGAGCGGGCGAGGGGGTGGGTTGAAGAGCGGTCTTCTGCTGCTTCCTCCGCTTCCAAGGCAAAGAGTAGAGGCAAGGAGAAGGAACATATGGAGGTTGAGTCCTCTCTCCCATCCCACCATGACGAAGACCAGCAACAGCAGCAGGAGGAGCAGGGAAAGGAAGACGCACAAGAGCTGCGGAGCTTGCTTGCAGAGGCGCTGGTTACGCTTGCGAACCTCACGCGGGATGAGAGTAAACGGGAGGAGCTGTATGCGCGCGCGCAGGCAGAAGGCGGGGATGATTGGCAGTTGGAGTTGGATTCGATGAGTATGGGGAGTGTGGGGGAGGATGGGATGGACCTTAGTGCATAGGTGGTGGATCTTTCACTTTTTCGCCAATGTCGACTTCTTCGTCACTTCCAACTCTTCGCCACTTCCAACTCTTCGCCGCTTCCAACTCTTCGCCGCTTCCAACTCTTCGCCGCTTCCAACTCTTCTGCGCTGCGCCCTCTTTCGAATAGGTCTTTCTTGTCTTGGGCTTTGGGCTCGTCTGCGAGCGTTTCTCATCCTCATTTTGTTTCCCTATCAGCATCATCATCATCATCATCATCACCATCCTCAACGCCATCATCATTATCCTCATCATAATTCTCTCTCGCTCTGCATTGACCGCCTTTTCGACTCTGTTTCTTCAAACGATCCACTGTACGATGACTATGATCCAATCCCTACCTCCACCAATCCAATGCATCCAATGCTCATCCTTCCACCTTCCAACTACGCTTTGACCTGGAGTACCCCAGTCTTCGGTCTCCTCCCTCGCGGTCCCTCGCTGTCCCAGCATTACCAACCAACACCGTGTAGAAGAAGAAATTGCACTATTATCAAAAACAACGTATATTTTATTAAACCCTACTAGATTCCTATTATATTTGCATTGCACATCGCACGAATCTTCATCTCTTAGCATTAGCATTCAAAGTTAACCTGTATACATGAGCCAAATCAAATCAATGAAGTAATGAAACAAGCGTTCAGAGCAGTTGAGAATCATTGGCATTGGATTTCGGTCTTCCGCTAGACAGCATCCGGATGAGCCAGCTCATCTCTCATACTCCCACTGCTTCCCACCCTGCACATCCGAAATCTATCCCAACCGGTAAGCTGATTCGTCAACTGACCATCAATGCATTCCGCGATTCAAGGCTATTGCACCGGACTATGGGGAATGGGTGAAGCGAGCTCTAGGCTCCTATGCTACTCCTCATAGGTCTGGAACCTGGAGTTAAAGAATCCCATACGGAATGCTACCAGAAGAATTCAAGGTCCAGTGATTTTTTAAATATATAAATGGATGATTGACCAGGAAAAGAAAGAAAGAAAGAAAGAAAACGTAAAATGGAATGTGATCGATCAAGTGGAAGCATTTCTTCTCTTTCAACTCGTTCTTTGGCGTCGAACGATTCGCTGCTGAATTATTCTTGCGGTATAGAAGTAAGTGCGAGGCTGAATGTTCAAAAGCAGAGATGAAGAGAAGCGCTAGCGTTCAAGTTCATAGAAGGCGGCCAAGGACGGGTAAAATCAAATTAGGGCGGCCGACAGCTGCTTATTAGGGAGCACTGGGACCCAATCGTGAGGTTTATGAGCAGCTAATTTATTATTGGACATAGCAACCGGGTTCGAGGTCGAGGCTTGGTCTATGAATATGCTAAATTAAGCAGGTTCTTAATAGCTCGACGGATTGGGAAGGCGCCACGGAGGATGTATGTAACAGCACGAGAAAGGCACAGCGGGAATGTTGACAGTTGAATGGCTTGAATACGGACTCCGTGTATTGAGGCATTCGTGCTGTGCTGAAGACCGTTTTGGCGACATTTACTAGCGTTTAATTTTCGGGTTTAAAGGACGAAGACTGGGCCAATCAAGAGGATACCCAATGCAGGGCTTCGACGTATTGCCTTGGCGCAATTCGATTCGTTCGGAGGACACCAGCAAGAGCGAGGGTTTGTGTTATCATTCTGGTTTCTGATCTCTCCGATATCGCAACTCTTGTGCGATGGATCATGGGTGGATGAGGCTCTTAGTTCGGACGAACCGCGGTACGCGCAGGTTCACAGAGGAATCATAAGTACTCACCTATTCAGGAAGTTTAGGCTTGCACGACTTCTTTGCCTCCGAGGACTCCCATTGGTCGAACACGATTCGAAAGATGCATCAGCACCTCTTGCTGGTCTGGCCAAAATCCACGTCTATAACAGTCAAACTTGTGACAGGCTGATGACTAGAGTTGCAGCATGCTATGTTTAAGGTTCGCAGAGGGTTTACATTGAAGCGCGATAAGGGAAAGTAGGGCTATGATTGGATGGATTCTTGGATTACTACGCGCTCTATACTTCAGCCATCTAATGTCATCCAGCGGCGCAGGCACTCTTAGGATCGTTCTTCTGCAAGCTATGAAAGCCATGTTTCTATATCTAGGCTCTAGAATCCCCCCCCTCCTCGTGTTAAAGCCTGCAAGAATTTGCTTGAAATAAGCCCGATGAATCAGTCGACACCGAAGCTCACAAGTTCCTCCCGGTTTGTCCGATTCACTATAAACGCGTTTTCCCAACGCATAAAACGACAGCATGCACTTCTATCTATCTATCTATCGTGTCGTCAATCTAAATCATCCTCCAGACTGGATCGTTTGACACTTGGCGATAAATAACCGGGACATACGCACGCGTCATAGGGATCATATTCCTTCCCTTCATGCAGAATCGTGATTGGGCGTCGGGATTAGAAAGTGCTTTGACGCGTCCAGACCTAGCATACGCGCCGGTCCAGGGCGGGGCGAGATTCTTTGATTCGAATTACAAAGCGCAGTGGACGTGGGCGACGATGACGAAGCGTGGTGGACGATGGTAAGAAAATAGGATCCGTGGCGAACAAGTGGGAGTCATGCGTGTGCCGTTATTAGTATTACTGGTTGCGCCTTGGTAGATAGGAGGACGCGATATCAGCCGGCGCAGTCATGGTGGCCAGGTGATTGTATCGATTAGCGAAATTAGGTATTGGTATGTCATGAGAGGGCATGGACGATCGCCTCGAATGTCGTGAATGTCACCATGTTGACGGGGATAGCACTGATAATCAGGAAGAAAAAGGTGCATCAGATGGCGCCCGGAAGTCGAGAACGGGCGAGAAGAACAAATAAAATAGCAAAAACAGCATGAGGCATAATAGCAATGCTTTAGTTCCCTGGAGAAGATTTGAAATCCCCAAGCAGAAATACGAACTCACCGAACGAGAGTCGGAACCAGCCCACGGAAAAATACGCCGGGTCCTTCAGTACGGTAAGAATATATTATAGTCGAGAGCGTAGTCTGATATGGATTAATTTCCGTAACTGCGGTGCGCGTCGAACATATCGTATTAGCAAGTAACGGTGTCGCAGCCGTCGATGATGACCCATGAGCCACCGCCGAGCCCATTTTATTGGGCAGCGTTATGCGTTTCGATCCCTGCACGCGCGTCTTCACGACGTCGAATGGGAACGTAGCTATCCATCCCGCTGGAAAACTATAATTAGCCTCCACAGGATTAAAAGCTTATATGCCGGCGTACCAATACCAGCGACACCTCCAGCCAAGAGCATAACCGGCCACGAGAGCCTATTTGCGTCGGCCTGGACTTGCGATGTAAGGGACAAATTATCCGCACTGGACGTCACGGCTGGGGAGAAATACCGGCAGGTGGCTTCGTACTAGGAACGAGGAACGAACACCATTATTCTCTAAAGAATTGGGTAACCATATAAAGGAGAAGATGACTTACTGCAGAAAAGTACGCGCCATATCCTATATCCCGCAGAGCGGTTGGCGTTATCCCGCGGTACAATCCGCGCATGCCGGACTCCTTGATGATCTGGAGCGCGACTTTCCTGGCATTGGTGGGCGTAAGCATGGACTGTTGCCTGATTTTGATGAGTTCCGTGGGCGTCGTGACGATTCTATAACAGGAAATTAGCTGAATGTGAAGACCTGGAAGTGGGGTAGTGAGGGGTGGGTACGTACGAGGAAACAATACCACTCCCTGCACCTGCTAGCGCGATTTGCGTTAATGTCGGGATGGAATCGGCGCTCGCGAGCTGGACTTTCATGAAGAAGCGGTAGGACGCGAAGACGAGGCCGTTCATGAGCGCGACACTTGCCTGTATTTGTGAATTATCAGCTTTGAACATCCAGGAAACGCGTCAAGCCACGCACCAATGGCGATGTGATCCCCTTGTATAGCCCAATGAATTTCTCCTCGCGGATGATAGTTGTGATAGCATGGAACGTCGAGCGGTATTTACTCGCGGTCTCTGGGTTCTGGAAGCGGACTTTGACTGCCCACACCAACCTACATTTCAGTATATAGATCCGGCTTTATTTTAATCAAAATATGTACCTGTATCGAAAGGAAATCCAACCACCAGACTAGCCATTCCCTAAGAAAGAAGTTAAGTCATTTCAGTGACATTATTACGGAATGGATTTAACCTACCGAGATCGTCCCGGCGACAAAGTCGACCGTTGGATCGAGCTCCACTGTGTTCAAAAATGTAAGGTAGTGTCAGTGGTGGTGGAAAACTGACAGTTTACCTTTGCCAGTGTCGCTCATCGTCGATAGCGATGGATGCGAGGTTTCAGGAGTGGCTCGATGGAGGACTCTTGAGTCATTTATGATCATTATTTGTATCGGACGATATGGTCAATCACGACAAAATATAGGCAAAGGCAGACCACCAATCATGAACGGTATTCTCGAGTCTTCACTCTCTTGATCCCGTTCGTTTGCTACAACATTCAGAAGATAGCCCATGCCTTTACACTCTAAAACTACTCAAATTACCCGTAACAGACGTCGGGAAGTCTTTAAAGCTAGACGAAACAGTAAACTCTTGTTGGAATATTGTAATTAGATTTACGAGTGAGCGCGATCCGGACCATGCCCGCAGTCATATTTGCATTTTTGTGGCTGAGTTTCATTGATATATATATCCTAATTATGTAGATATTTCGTATATAAGTAGTGTACTTTCGAGATTGTACACTATCCGTTTACCTCACGAGCTCACCGAGGCCAAACGTTACGTCGCTTATTTCAACAACTCTCTCTGCAGTCTTTGTGGATTTGCCATCGACTCATGCTCACTGAGCAAGCCTTCCGTTCCACCTACAGCAACGTGTCAGCCTCACAGTGGAAAGAACACAGCTTATCTATTGCGTACACCCAAAAAATGAAGTGGAAGGAACGCACATTCATCATCGCCTCGCTAACAGACACGACTGCATGAACTTCGAATATAGGGCTCGCTACTGCGCTCGTTAACTCTTCTTTTATGCCCAGCATGCTTGAAAAACTGACATTCGGTTGTGTTGACGGCTGAATAATTAGAGTTAAGCATAAGTTAATTTCCGTATCAGGCGGTAAACGACCTAAAACAATGGAAATCCATCATCCAGTATCTGGTACATTTCTGTTGGCCAGTCTTGACTTAATAGACATCATACAAGAAAAACCGCTCTCTATAATTTTCGGTTGTCAATTGCTCAATTGTTTCCCTAATCAGCGTGATATTTCTGTCACTTCAAGCCACGCTATGATGTACTCAAACCGTCTCATCTTCATTCCCCAGACGTATCAAAGCTTATTGTTTGAGGAGCGACATACATCGTTTGAAATATCGACAATGGTATGTTTTGAGTATCTAGAATCAAGCTCTTTCTACGTTCCACTGCCAAGTATCTTATTTCAAGAGTCTATACTTAGAACAGCATGTCGTCTAGGGACTGTCGCAGGCTGTCAAGAAGCTGTCGATCAAATTCACACCGCACGATATCCTCCTTGGTACACCACCCTCCGCTAGGCTCGTTGACTCATTATTTTCTAATAACTCTTCTACTATTAATAACCGTAGGTGCGGTGTGTGCTTTACATTGGCGTTAAGAATATTTGAATCATATTTTACTGATGACAACTATGAATCAACCGCCCTACAGTACGGCTGAAGACTCGGCAAACTTGCTGCTACCCGTGGAATTAATCAATGAAATAATCGAGAATCTAGGCGGCTCATTCCTCAAAAATGCTGCCTCGCTAGTGGTATTCTTCATATTGCTTAGAAATACATATTTCGTGACATTGCACTTTCTCTTGAAGGCTGGCTTCAAAAATCTATCACATCAACGAAATTGCATACAATTTTGCTCGACTCACTTCGTCTTGTCCGATATGCCGAAAACCTTATTATAAACATGATATGTCATCTACGATGAGCTCAATCACCTTCACATTTGAAATTGTACTCGCTAACGATCTTACTGATACCGATATTCCAAGATAAACCTCTTTATCGCCTGTTTTCAACCTGCGGTCGCTCTATTTTCTCCCCTGCCCTTTGGGTTAAGTTCCCCCTAATTGGCTTCGTTGATTTCCCCACCACTGTGGCATTGGAAAGAGGGTGAGTACCGACTTCAAAATCAATAGATAACACTGACATGTTTTGTGCTGAGGTTGATTTCTTTAATTTGATACGTCGCGGTTTATCATTTCCAATTATAAATCTATGAAGGAAGGATGTAGTATCTCGACAAGGTACCGGCACTTTCCAATAACATTAACGTTACCGTTTACAGCTCAAATTCGATTAAACCCCGAATGTGCAAAAACGCCTGAACTTGAGCATGATTGTCAAGGACTTGATATCGTCCTACGTCATTATCGAATTATCATAGTACCGCCTTCAGGAACACACGTCTTATCAGCGCTCTGAATGTCAGTCGTATATACATACGGCAGCTGTTTTCAATTTAAAATGATAATTAGAATCGAGAAGGATAGAGGCATTGATCTACGCCAATGAGTTAGTGTCCGGCACAGGATGTGTCTCCTTGGCGCAGTGGTAGTAGAACTGAACCCATCTATTGTGCTTTTTTCAAAAGATTAAATGAGTCAAGCCTGGGAGTGACTCTTCACGTAGCGTGCAGCACTAACAAATGATATAAGAAGTGGTTATACCCATTAGCCTACGATGATCGGGGAAACTAAAACTGATGTTAGATCATTTTTATTATTCTATATACTGTGCCTTGAAGGAGAAAGCACAAATGCATACACTAACTCAGAGCTTGACACGATGTTCTACCAATGAAGTACTGCAAGGGTATTCTATTCTGGTGAGCGGATAAATTCTCTTCTATGCAACTCACGCTGTATAATATGGAAGCAGCGACTTTACATATTTCTTTTATTTCAGTCAAACAAGCATCATTCTTTAACTGAACAACAAAATCAGAACATTGCCTATTCTGCTGTACTGAAACGCCGCAACCGCCATTGAATTCTTCGGAACCGCCATGATAGTCAACGCTTGGCAATTGCAGGCCCACGACGTTCGCACTCATCTTTCCACTCTCACACTCATTTATCGCACAATCAATGCGCCGGCCACCTGATGGAGATTTGAGGGTTATCGACGCTCAACTGCTTAATGGACAAGTGTCAATGACCTGGAGGAGAAAACAAGGACGCTAGCTATCATGACTGTGGCGGCTATTAGGCGTGAAATTTTGCTGGACTCGTATGACAGTGGAAGAAAGGTGTATACCAAACAGTTCACTGGATAGTATTTAATCTCATTTAGTGACGTGAAGTAGACAAATGTGTATAGTTTATTTCTTCTATTGATAGAACAGCGTCTCTTTGGATCTCATCATTTGTAAGTAAGTTATCAGTACATTACAAGGATGTATGTACTAATTGACGGAATCCGTTGCTCTTGACGTGTCCTATACGACCAATTCAGAATAGGCAACAAATTCGTTAATAGATATTTGAAGCACACGATCCCACGTAGTTTGATGCTAATCGATATAAGGGTACGTTAAAGCGTCGGCAGGTAGTGTAGGGGTCACTGTAGGCTCTGGCTCTATGATGCTCGTGCTTTGGCTGAAAAACAGAGGTGAGCAATAAATCGCTAGTAAGGTCAGGAGACTTCACGTACGTCCAGATAATAGTAGAAGTCCTATCGGCTAAAAAGGGCGGTTGGTCGATTATCGTATGGTAAACCTTCTCGACGGTTAAGATTGTAGCATCCCTCTGCTCAAGCTGATCAAAGAGTAATGAATATAAAGTTCGGAGGTATAAATGTTAATACTCACTGCTGCAGAGGCAAGGAAGAGGGTCGCTGTTGCGAGAAAGATAGAAGTCTTCGATATCATGATAAATATACGAGATTTCAAAATTCGTGGGCGATGTTAAGTCGGGGCAAGCGATCTTATACATTATGCTTTATACTGCCAACTTGATGACGCGCATAATAGTCTCATCCAAGAAAAATCCAGCTGACCTGAGGCAGGACCCGCTGCGCGACGTCGGGGGAACGAAACCTCTCTTCAGCCGATATTTTTTTAGTGCACATCCGTTCCTGAACCTTGAAATGACATTTGCAAGCGTCCAAAATTATTCCTTTTTATCTCATCTTCGTATGTTTTTGGTTACAGTAACCCCAGATTGACACTCTGTGGAGCTATATCATCGTTTAGACACTTATGATACAGGGACGTACTAATGCATATTTTGAGGAACCGCATGTTTCCCATGATCTCAATTTTATAACTCGTCAGCCGATATTTCACAGGTAGTGTTTCTTCTGTTTTGAGTCACGGCGGTAGCTGACTATTATCTACTTTTTCATTTCTGAGGCACAATTTCCAGGTACAAGGGTATCTTACACCGTTTCGGTGGCCGATGCTGTCATCATTCACGTAAAAGGCATCAGCCAGACTTACGCACTTTCTGGTGGGACACGTTCTGTCTTTTTATTCTATTCTGACAGGAGTTTCGTACGGACATAGTTCCCTGCTGGATCATGATTTACTTGACATGGGCCTGAGTCTCGCAGATATAAAGTGTTGGGATTCACCAATAATCCTGTATAGTGCATTGCAACACTTCATATTTTCGTCAGTGCTCACTCGTTAGTGGGACATCATGTTTATCTCCAACTTTCTTGTTACATTGTCCTTTCTCTCCACTACGTATGCTGCTATTGGCCCGACCGCCGATCTGCATATAGAGAACAAGAATATCTCTCCTGATGGCTTTACTCGCTCGTTCGTTACTCAACTCTGCTCATATTCAGCTACTGATAATTATCTTGGCTTAGAGCTGTACTTGCTGGTGCTTCCGCAGGCGGAGGTGTCTTCCCCGGCCCTCTCATCACTGCAAATAAGGTAAAGACTTCTTCAAAGAATTATTACAATACTACTGTCTGACTAATTGATTTCAAGGGAGACACATTTCACCTCAATGTCATCGACTCCTTGACCGACACTACCATGTTAAGGGCCACCAGTATCGTAAGTCAATTGCGATCTATTCTTGCCATTAATACTTAATACATTATTATTTCTTTAGCACTGGCATGGTTTCTTCCAGAAAGGCAGCAGCTGGGCTGATGGACCTGCTGGCGTCACGCAATGCCCCATCTCCCCTAATCATTCGTTCTTGTACGAGTTCGATTCAGCTGGCCAGGCTGGAACGTTCTGGTACCACTCTCACCATTGTGGGTCCATTCAGATATTTCAATCCTATTCAAACCTCATCAGAACTTCTTCCAGCAACTCAATACTGTGACGGTCTCAGGGGTGCCATTGTTGTATACGACAGAGTTAATGATCCTCACAGGTTCAGGTAAGCGTAAGCTGTCAATCTATATTTAGCATTAGATTTTGACAACATCAACGGTTCCCAGGTACCTCATCGATGATGGTAAGTAGTGTCTTTCGGCATCTTCAATTAACGCGAACTTAACGCTTTCTTTCTGAATTCTGATAGACTCGACCGTCATCACGCTCGCAGATTGGTAGGTTCTATATTACTCTGTGCTTGGGCTTTTCTGATCGCTGAAACAGGTATCACACCCCGGCACCTTCAGCAGGTCTTGTCCCCACCGCGGATGCCACCCTAATCAACGGCAAGGGCAGGTATCCAGGCGGTCCGACGGTTCCTCTGGCTGTTATCAGGGTTCTTCCTCTTGTGCGGTACCGATTCCGCCTCGTCTCTATTTCTTGTGATCCGAACTACGTCTTCTCTATTGACGGACACAAATTGGTACGCATTTACTTCCTGCTCATCATAAAATCGCTAATTCTAGGATGGCAGAAAATCATCGAAGTTGACGGTGTGAATGTCCAACCTTACGATGTCGACTCTATTCAAATCTTCGCCGGGCAACGATATTCATTCGTGCTGAACGCTAATAGGCCAATTGGAAACTACTGGATTCGTGCTCAACCCAACATCGGTCCTCAAGGCTTCGTTGGAGGTGTTAACTCGGCTATCCTCCGCTACTGGGGTGCTCTTGCACAGGAACCTACAACAACCTCAACTGGAACGGTTGCAATGCTTGAGACCGGTCTACATCCGTTGTCAAACCCCGGTGCTCCTGGAAGTCCCACCCAAGGAGGAGCCGACGTTGCGATTAATCTTGCCATTGCTTTTAGCTTTACCGACTTGAAGTTCACAGTTAACGGGGCGACTTTCCAGCAGCCCACAGTTCCCGTTCTTCTGCAAATTCTTAGCGGTGCGCAGACTGCTCAAGCCCTTCTCCCTCCAGGAAGCGTCTATACTTTGCCCCCAAACAAAGTCATCGAGCTCACCATTCCTGGCGGATCCATCGGAAATCCTGTTTGTACTCTTTGCTATCCACATCATCATTCTCTTTCACTCATGTTCCGGTTATTCTAGCATCCGTTTCATCTTCACGGAGTAATTTTCCATTTTGTTCTTTTCAATTACTTGCTTATCACTTCATTTCATCTTAGCATACCTTCGACGTTATTCGAAGTGCCGGAAGCTCTGTCTACAATTACGCGAACCCCGTCCGTCGCGATGTCGTCAGTACTGGTCTGGCTGGTGATAATGTTACCATCCGTTTCACCACTGATAATCCTGGCCCATGGATTCTCCATTGCCACATTGATTGGCATTTAGACATGTACGTCTTGAATGGATTCCAAATATTTAAAACATTCAACTCGATTGTTTAGCGGTCTTGCGGTTGTATTTGCTGAAGATACCACCTCAATTTCCACAGAAGATCCTCCCAGTACGCCTCCATTGACTGTTGATTTGACATCCACGCTGACCGTACTTTATTAGCCTCATGGGATAATCTTTGCCCGATATACGATGCTCAGCCCCCTGAGGAGTTCTAAATCACTTCGGGTGTAGTGGTTGAAGGTGAACTCAGGTAACTTTGTATGTGATTGTGTTTCTAAACAAGAAGGAATTATTTCTAGAGCTACGTAGTTGTGTCATTCTATGATCAGTATCAATTCAATGGGTTTCTATGATACGTATCTTCTGCTGAATTCTAAAATGTAAACTTGCGTATGATGGTAATGGAATTGTTTGCAGTTTATGCAGTCATCTCGATTGGGATTGTATTCTAGCAATGATCGTATTAGCTCCTGACGTGGACAGCCAGGAGTTGCAACACATAGTAAGTATCATGTACATTACCGTGAAGTGGTCCTTCGTATGCATACCAAGGCATACATGTACATCTGAGACATAGATCCATGCACATTTACAGTGAATGACCCTTTGCGAATTAAATTAGGTGTGATGCTGAAATCTAGCACTAAGAGCCAAACAAAATGCCGAATAGTCAGTTGCCAAGTGTCGGGACCCAAAACAAAGCATACTTAGTATGCATCAATTAGTACACTTATTACATTAATTATATTCCTTTCTGATTTTACGCTCATTTCTATCCAATATCTTCCGTCATGAGCTATCTAGGTCATGCGTCACCCTTGCGTCTTCCACTTAAATTACTGGGCGAGATATGTAGTCTACTTACAGATGATCCTTCAACACTCTAGACATATTGCCTTACTGGCCGACCTATTCTTTCTAGTGCTCAAAGACAATTGAACCATCTATCCCATTATTTGAATAGCAATTTAAATTTGATGTCTTTCCACCTGACAGAATGACACAACTGCAAGCCGGCGCGGGGTACTAAAAATAACCAGTAAGGAACAGGAATCAATGTAAGTTAGTGAGGCTTGACGAGGTAATACTTCACGAAAAACCTCAGCTGCTGCAATGGCATGAGAAGTTATTTCTTAGTCGGAGGTTTGTCGGAAGAAACAGCAAAGTCCCTAACTTTATTTCCACTTCATTCACGCGTGTTGCTGCTCCTAGAACGCGTCCTCTATCAAAAATTGTAGAAATGATTCCACGATAGCCAGCACACTGCGGACGAAGACTGGTCTTGTGATACGTCCCCTCGCACTCCATGCGCTAACTATAGAGGCGAAACTTCTCTGATCGCGTGACCGCGTCCAAGCGGGAAGAAGCGCGCCGCGCGGGGAAAGAATCTGCGAATGGCTAAAAACTGCCGACATGGGCCAAATATAGTTATGAGGAAGGTATGAAAAGGCAGGGTAGGCATTAACAAAAAATTATCGACGACTCCTGATGAGCCCTCTTTCTGTTCTTGCCTCTTGTGCTCTACTGGTGCTTTCTCCCGTCGCTCAGGCGGCTGGAGTCCGTCCAGGCCAAATTAAAAACTTTGTCACGTTCGGCGACAGCTATACCGATGTTATATCGGTGTCTAATGGAGGCACCGCTTGGCCGATTTACGCTGCTGGATACGCACATGTCAACCTATTCCCGTTCGCCCGCTCCGGAGCTACGTGCTCGAATAACATCACCTTCAGACCGTTCCCATCAGTTTTCGAGAGCCAGCTCCCACTCTATGCCTCCGAAAAGAACAACGGATCTTTGAAAGTGGGTGCTCAGGAGACAATTTACTCGCTGTGGATTGGAACGAACGATGTTGGATCGAATGCTCTCTTGACCGGAAGCGACAAAACCTCCCTCGTAGATGTTACAGAGTGTATGGTGAATTGGGTGAAGTCCTTGTATGAAACCGGAGCAAGGAACTTCATTTTTCAGAACGTAACACTGTCGTCTTTCCAATCAGCGTAGGCCATTGACGACGTTTGTATAGATGATCCCTCTTGAGACCGTTCCACTGTACGCGCCAGTTTCGTATCCCAACCGCTTCTGGACTGCACAGAGGAATGATACCGAATGGAGCGTGTTCATGAAGGAGCTTGTCCTATCAGGAAATGCGCTAACGAAGCTTATGCTGCAAGCTTTAGCACCCACTCTACGTGACGCACACATCGGTGAGTGACCAAGCTTCAAAAGTGGCATTATCTAACCTCAAAATGTTATGTAGCCCTCTTCGATTCGCATGCACTCTTCGCAGATATGTTTGCGCGTCCAGCAGTGTATCTTAACGGTACCGCCCCATTGAACACCACAGGCGCGGTTAATGCCTGCGTCTTCGACTTGAACGAGTCCACAAGCGCCGGTGGTAGATGCACGATAGCCCAAGGCACTGACAGGGACAGCTTCCTCTGGTACGTGACGCGAGGATTTAAATGAGAGCTTTTTGGCTGACGCGAGCATTCAATAGGTTCGACGAGTTGCATCCTAGTGAGCAGGCAGACCGAGTTGTGGCCAAGGAAATATCAAAGGTTATCAATGGAAATACTAGCAAATGGGCCACCTGGTTGAGTTGAGAGTATTGTTGCGGTCGAAAGTTGTATGCAAAATTTCAGGCATTACTTGCATCTGTTCTTAGCCATCTTCCCTTCAACGATCATATTCAACCATATAACTTCCCATTATATTTATCAGGCTCCGAAGATAGCATTGCTTTCTCTGACACGCAACATTTGGATATAATTCTTTCAGATTTGATCGCGAAGAACAGCTTCAAGCCAGAATACTCGTGATTACGACAATTGACGTAGTCGATGATGAAAAACAGACTCCCATAATCTCGCGAGTACACGAAGCATGCCCGAAGATCAGCATTCTTGATATTGAAATCGAAAATATGAGTCATCCATGTCACTGAATAGGTTGCTCCATTAATACTATCATTAATAGCATAAGAGTGAAGACTTCTAGAGAGGTACATGTTGCTCCTAAGGAAGTTACAGTTAATGATGGCGTCCGTAATGGCGTTCACTCATAAGTCTTATGTTTGTATAACCTGTTGGAGCGAACGTGGTAGGAATCAACGATGAAAAATATTAGACCATAGAAGAGCTTACCCATTTTGTGAACTGCCCAGGAGCAACGGATTGCGACCATAGGCAAGTAACTGAGAGTATGAAGAATATTGAAGATATTGTAACATAGGTTATCCATGACTTAGACATGAAATTGACGGTGAATTACAAGTAGCCAGCAGAAAGAGGGTATATGCACAGTGTGTACGCCGCAGAAGATGTAAACTGCAGTATGTAACAAATTTCTCAATCCTCAATCCGATGAATCTAGTTGTTGTATAAATAAGGCAGAAAATACAAGTAAAGACAAATACACACCTCGGCGGCCAGCTTAGTCCATTCCGTCAATGCTCTGTAGTATTCGTCTCTTCCACCATCTGCAGGTATGTCTGCGTGCCATAACATGAACGAGGAGAATTGAGACGTAGGAGAGAGAGTTCGCGTCGGTTGCGCCTCCTCGGGTAGCGCGAGTGAATCGACGAGCATGTCGGCGCAGGCGTCTTCAACAGGCAAAGATGCGCTTTCCTCAGCTTCTTCATCTTCCTCTTCATCAACTTCAACCGCGCGAGTTGCACTCCGCGTCGTCCGCCCTTTCTTCTTTGGCTCCTTCGCTTTATTTGCCTTGGCTAGAGCGTTTGCCTTCTCCTTCCCCTTCGTAATCTCTTTGCCGGTCCTTTTAACACTAGTCCTCACCTTATCTGCAACCTTGGAGTCACCTTCGCCTCGCATGACGATCCCCACGTAACCTGCTGGTAGCTCGACTTTGAGTCCTTGGATCGTCCGTCCACGGAATGTTGAGATGAAGCGTGTTGTAGCCTCTGTGATGCGTTTGGTGATAGGAACTTGAAAGCCAGAGGTTAATGACCCCGCACCCAGTTCACTTGACGGGCTAGTTTGTGGTCTAGACGAAGACAACGCGTCGGCCTCTGCTTCCTCTATCGTAATACTCAAAGTCGTTTCCGCTACTTTCATCTCTACATCTCCTTCACACTCAGCCTTTTTCTCTGCTTTGATATCCATCTCTATGGATGGTATTTCAAGTTTTGGCGTAGCAACTACCTCATCCGCCGCCTCCACTCTCAGATACGTCGACACGGGTGCTGGTCCAGTATAGTCAATATGGAATGGCATAAGATACGGCGTGCTCAAAGGGAGCTTGTTGGTATTCGGTATGGGAGAGATTGCGAGGACAGGTGCGGCCATGTTTGACAGTCGTTGCTCGTCGTCGTTGTTGAAGGTCAAAAGGCGCGCTATGTCACAGTCGCGATCTGTCACCAAACTGTCACTTCCGAAACGCTGGTTGACCACGTGGTAGCTTAATGAATGCAACGCGACGCAACTTGCAAACTGGCCTCGAGACGCGTCAGAAGGATAATACACGTGGGATATGACTTGAAAGGAAGGAGATATCCCACAAATTATTGCCCTTTTTTATTTTTATCGGGTATCCAATTTGCAACAAGTTCGGAAATCGAAGTAAAACAAAGCAGGCTGTTCCAAACAACGTTCGAGTACGAGAGCCTTGCGTTAGATCGCAGGAGACGGATACTGGTTACTATATTTAATTTTACCGCGATTTCTCATGATTTGCTTTTGTGTACAGGTCCACAATTGCTGACCTCTGAATGTTGGTTATTACTGAAAACCTGCAGACCGGAGTTTGATTAATCAATCAATCTAGATTGTTTGCCAAGTTCGTTCAAATTCCAATGTTTGTCGTCAACAGGTGGAGAATATCTAACATTCAAATGGCATCTTATACAAGTACAAGGTCAAGAGTATTCAAATCCATGTGTACAATTTCACGACTACATTCCTTGAAAGACAGCAGTGTTGGTCGGATACAGCAGGGGCCTTTCCTTTAATCTGTGTCTCTGTAATCACATTATAAGATAAATAGGAAGTTTAATTGTCACCAAGGATATACCTAATTGGAATCTTAGGCACTGCAGCGGTAAGACGAAGCTTGGTCATTAAAGGTTGACAAGAAGGTGGTAAGGGCGGTGAGTGTATACGAGGGTCCAGAGCAGCCATAGTCCCTGATAACGACACAAGCCGTGAGATCTCCGACGAACTAGCTAAAAAACCAAAAACATATACCTATAGAGAGTGCAAGAATGCCCACTGCCCTGAAGAGCAACGCTGGATACAATATCGTTGAAATCGCTGGGCAGGCCAACACAATTCTCGTTCGTGTAGTTGTTGACAAGACATTCGCCCTCTAAGCTGGCGTCGCTGCAGAGAAAAATGTATGCACCTGACTTGTGAGGAAGTCATTAAATGTAGATGAATTCTGAGATGACAAATTGCATACCACAGAGGAGACACTAGCTATAAGAAGAGTGGCGAGGGAGAATACTTTGTACATTGTGTAGAGGGTTGAGAGCTTGCTTTGATTGGTATGTAAGTGGTCGAATGGTATGAAGGGCATCTACACAACAAGTATTTAAAGGAAATGATACGAAGATTTCCGAAATTAGATGATAGGAAAATTACGTCGTACATTGATCCTGTGTATGAGCTCTGTCACTTCGAAGCAAAGTTGAAGTCATTTGACCAATAATTACCGCACTTTTCACATCCATTATACTAAATGGCATCTAGAAAGAGCCACTAGAGTTATCATATTTCTTCCCTGCCCACTATATCGGTCATACTCCTTCCACAGGGAGCTCTTGCAAGAGGTACCTGAATCACAGTTCCGTAGAACTCTACAATGATGATGGCATTTCATAGGTGATTATGTACTACTATTTGATCTGGTGACCCAGATAATAATTAATGAAGGCTCGCTGTAACACTGAAAGCGGGGTGGCAATAGGACTCCTGAGGTGATGGGACGAACCTGTCAGAAAGACATGAGGAGCCAGCATTAGCACCAGCCAGAAATAAGGCCACCCCCAAGGATGAATAGAAAAATAAGTACTTAAGTGTCCAAGATTTTCCATTACTGAGTTGAAGCTCTTCTAAAAGGGCTAGTGTCATGTTAGAGTGATGGTTTGGGAAGATTTTGCAAAGAAACTTGGTGTTGCATTGATTCATTGGTTAAGTTGCTCACACTAAGCAACTTTCGGCATTGCAGCGGCAGTTTCCTGTATGGAAATTAATTTGACTTTCAATTTGATAATGAGCCACACTTTGCCCTTTGTTGAGTCAGAAGGCGTAGAAGCAGAGATTAAGATGACCCTAGAAGGTGCTTCGGTGCGATGTGATCGAATTTCTAGAACAGAAAGCAGAATTTGTTCTTCAATAGTTTTAAAGGTGTATTGAGTAGTCATCTCCTCACTGCCGCACAAGTTCCTGGTTCTTTAATATGGAATCTTCATTAATAAAGGGAGAGGTTGGTTGGGATCCGAGGACGAAAGCACCTGTGATCCAAAGCACTATGACGCATGCAAACTATATACTTTAAGCGAACGTCTCCTGAATATTGGCTACAGTGAATTTTACCATCTATAATAAATGCTTTGTAGAGTGAGAGATTTTGGCCATTTAGGTGCTATATAAAGATTTCCCCCATGGTAGCTTGTTAGGCCTAAGCATTATGACATTGAGGCCATCAACCAACTTCTAAATATAGAGTTAGGAATTCCTCGTCACATTAGTGATTATTGCACATGCCATTACGCCTGTCATTTGCCGTGTATTTCGTGGGGTGGTTGTGTTAAACTGTACAACTTTCAGGGTCTTCCGTCATCCTGACTCCACAAAGGAGAAACGAGCAGCGCATGACGTTGAGTTGGACGCTCTAGTTTTAACCAAAGTGCTGTAATTCCAGCTGCTAGTGTGATGAAATAAATCTAGAAACAATATACTGATATTTCCAATGTATGAGGAAGAATTCAAAGTGTGGATACTAGTATATTCGTCCGTAAGGAAATAGAATAAATGAACAGACGAAAGCGCAGAAAGGGAAAATACTCACATGGGATGTCATTGAGTATATCTCGTGAAATGTTCAGCCTTTTCAATTTATTTGAACATGAGCCGAGCAGTTTTTATATCTGAGTAAGGTTTGTGTTCAAACATGATTCAAAGGTGACTCACCAGAGCGAAAATCTAAAGCACGGTGCATCCAAAATCCAAGATAAAGCCCTCTGACTGTCTTTTAAGTCCATGTTCCCACTATTTGAGATATGAAGAGTGATGTGGATGATGAATGCTGTTTTTCAAGGGACAACTCCCAGGATACATGCTATTTGAATGGAGGGATTAGACCGCTCGATACTAATAATCATATTTATGCAAATATCTTCCACTGTAGGAGAAATATTAGGAGTGTGGATAATAGCGTGTATGTGTACAAAGATATAAGCCAAATGAACAGAAGGAGAAATACTCACGTGAAATATTATTAAGAATATCCTGTGAAATGTTGAGTCTTCTCAAACTCTTAGAACAGGAGTCAAGCAGCGTTTGTAGCAGGGTAATGTCGGCTTCTAATCATGATTCAATGAGGATACACCAGAGAGCGGAGATACCATACCGCATCGTGCATCAAAAAGTCAAGATAAAGCTTCATGAATCGTCGTAGGATGGGTATCTTGCTGTACCGACGATAACACTTGCAGCATCGGTTTTGAAGACTGATTGTCAAGAAATTACAGCTCAACCCTTTTATCCGATCGCGTGCGATGATTTTTAGATTCAGTAGTTGTTAAAATAAGCGACGTAAACGTTTGGCCTCAGTGAGCTCGTGAGGCGAACGGATGAGTACAAATCGTAAACGTACTCTACTTAAACACTCGTAGATAATCTAAATGAAGTATCTACTTGACTAATGAAACAGTGCCACTAAAATGCAAGCGCAGTAGCTCGAAATGATAGATTGAAATGTACCTAGAGCGCGCAATCGCGAACGCTTGTAGTCTTGACGCTCATATTCTAACAGTATTGACCCGCAATGGCCGAGCATAGGAATAGGAAAGTCTCTGATATTAGAGATAGACTTGAAACGAGTGGCACTGTGGTGATCAAGCTCAGGATGGACGATCGTGCATATTGAGAAAGGCCAGCTCAGCTTTTTATCCCTTCTAAGATCTGAACGAATTTCTTGTCAGTATCAATATGGAAGGATCCATATAAGTAATAGTCTAGATGCATATTCTCGAAGAATCCTTCCAACTCCACCTGAATATCGTACAAAATCGTGAGATCCTCGACGTAGGCAGTGGCTCGAGGTGGTGAAATAAGAAGTAAGCGGAATCCGGACGTTGTCACTTAGCTTTGACAAGACCCGACAACAAACAGGTCAATTTCAGAGAATAGTCGTTTCTGGACAGAGCGAAAGAGCACGTTTTGAGAGGAGGGTTATCGTCGAGATGATCGAGTATTCGCTCAATTAGTTTGAGTGGAAGCATAGTAGGAGTATGCGTAACCATTAAATAGATAATTTGAAAAGATTTTTTTAAAAAGACGAGTTGTATTAGTCGGCGGATGAGAGAGTGCGAAGTCACTCACAGCAGAGATCTATGGGAGGAACAGGGTTGATAGTGAGGGCATGCGAGGCTGGCATGAAGCCTCTTGTATTTTGTGGAGATAGGGTGTTTTGGATACCGCTTAATTTGTTCGATAGTTGGCTAGAGACAAAATTGTGGTTGGAATTAAAACCGCTCAGCATATTACTAGTACATTGGTTAGACGTGGAGCTAAAAATAGACAGTTGGGTTCAAGGCATGTTTGATACTGTTTGGAGGGCCTTACAGAAGGCATTGTCCATGTTAACATAAGCGCCACCTTGGATCTTCACCACTTACTCGCTCGGTCCTCCACCAAGTTCAAACCCGCGCAAGGCGACCCTCTGCCCTTCCAGACACCATTTTCACACCTTGATGGATTGCAAAACCCTCGCGGAGCTCTACTCTCCAGGCGCATTGTATATCGCAGGCTTTACTCAGGCACGCGCCCCGCACTTGGGACTCCTCTTCGCGAAGGACTCGTCTACTGGCATTCTATGGCATATTCGCATCGACCGGGCCACTTCGCCTCATTGGAAGTTCCAAAGACGTGTGCAAGCAATTGCAGGAGACATGTTTCTGAGTTCCCTGCTGCTCGTCGCCACGAAAACAAGGCTTGGCGACAAGGCGGAAGCTAAGCTCGAGGCGGCTGCACGCTTCGTAGAACCCCCCTCAAACGATAGCTTTGGCGAATGCGCGCCATGGGTTTTTAATGTCCTCGCAGTACTGCATGACCAAGGCGTGGTGAAGCTTGTGGACCAGGGGAAACTAGCCATGGAAGTTGACACTTTTGCTAGGCAGAGCAGACCATATGCTCAGAGAGATCATTTCCCGAATCTCGCTGTCTCATCTTTCTGCCACTAGGTATATGCACAGATAAGTAGTTACGATATATGTTTGCTTGGTAATTAGTACGGTAATAGCTATGCCTTAATATACTGGATGGCATATTTGGAAATTTACATGTTAGAATGCGGTAACAGTGGTCCCAGAATGCACACTTGATGGGGGATTGTGACTCGGGAAACATGCGCTGTCTGTGGAACCAGTTTAAAAGGGGGGTTGTCTTCATAGGTGCGTGGGGCTATCATAGTC
Source organism: Crucibulum laeve (assembly GCA_004379715.1). Taxonomy (NCBI): domain Eukaryota; kingdom Fungi; phylum Basidiomycota; class Agaricomycetes; order Agaricales; family Nidulariaceae; genus Crucibulum; species Crucibulum laeve. The sequence goes on from ML213637.1 coordinate 125,732, forward strand.
GTATCGAAACCCTCCAAGACAAAAAGTTATTAACGTTAACGACTTCCGCACACAAATCTTCGTAGGAGTGATGGTACATAACGCCCTCTATGTGTGGTATTGTATTAAGAGTGAAAAAAGGGATTTAAGCTCGTAGCCCCCAGGTTTGATCCGTAAAAAGCCACGCTCAAAGAAACGTACAGTGGTACTACTGGTGTGCCTAATCCGAGAACATTTGAGCAGCACCGAAGTGCACGTATTCCAAAATGGAACTCTATTCTTCACAGGCATGAGAAAATAGCCTGTCTGATGGTCGTCGAGAATAACCGCGTCCAGCAGATCTATACTCGAATCATTCCCGCGCCAGAGATATCTGAAGTCGGCTTTAGTTTGAAGCACAGTGAAGAACGACTGGCGTGGGTATATGCGCCTTCGGAGGCGAGAGTAACTCTTTAACGTGTGAAGAAACAGTGTCTTGGGTTGAGTATGGGTTTTAAATCTTCGAGGATACGTTCTGAAATGCAGCCCATTTAATGAAGAAATGCGATATTTCTTGAGCAGGAAGATTGTCCCTTGATTCAGCCGACACACTACAATTTTCTAGCTTGAATTTGAGACGATAAATGAGTTCAGAGGCCAGCAAGAACGTGAAACAGAGGATAAATGTTGAAATGATGTACGTTCCGGTAAGAGGGCATTCGGAATCTTCCCGTCGACGGGGAAACGGATGTTTCTCGCAGGCCGACAGCCGGACACGTGGACACAAGGCTCTTCCACGTCAGTGCGACCAGTTTCGAAGCCATAAATACCATGAACACCCATCACTCTCTGTTTCATTCAAGTTCTCTCTGCTCGTACAAGAAGGTTGAGCGATAACTGAACACTCGGCGACCAGAATGCTGTCAAAACATCTTATTGCGCTAACACTGGCCATGGGAGCCTCGGCGGCGATATTCCCGAAGGACACGACGGTGAAGATGCTCGATGCGAAGGGGTTCAAGAAGGCAATGAAGGCCAATGTGAGTAAAGGGCTTCTGAGCAGGGAAATCGGATGTTAAATTTGCTATAGGAAACGAGTATGGTCGCATTTGTCGCCCCATGGTGTGGTGTTAGTTATTTCTTATTCGTAGGGATGCTCTCGCTGACGAGGAATACAGCACTGTCAACGAATGGCACCGGAATACAGCCGCGCGGCTCTTGGACTATACCCTCTGGTGCCAGCATATGCCGTCGATTGCGACGAAAACAAGAACAAGAAACTTTGCGCTGACCAGGTATGTAGTACTTAGTTTTAACTGGTATGACATGCACCTGACGCCGAATGCACATTAGGGCGTCAAAGGCTTCCCCACCATCAAATTATTCCCTCGAGGTAGCCAGCTCGCACCGATGACCTATGATGGCGGCGAGCGTACAGCAAGCGGTTTCTTCTACTGGGCTTCACGACGGATACCCAATGCTGTGACAAAATTGTACTATGTCGATGATATTCAGCCGTGGGTTGAGAAGGTCTGCGTTTTAAACGTGTGACTCGTATATGCTAATTTGTTCTTATAGACAATCGACAAGGACAGGGTACTTCTACTGACCAAGGATAAGAAAGTACCGCTTCTGTGGAAGGTTCTCGGAAACAAATACCAAGGACAGCTTGATCTTGCTTCGCATCGCGATCGCAAGGGAAAGTCATCTGTCAAACTTGGTATGGAGGCTGGTGAAAAGAAGGAATCCAAGGTTCTCGTCTACCGCGCTGGTTCAACCGAGCCTGTCCGTTATCAAGGTTAGTCCACATCGTACTTCTATTATTCAATGCTCATACCCCATTATAGGTATCAACAAACTCGACTCCCTCTCCCAATTCTTTGACTCTATTCTCGACGGCACTGCCGACCTTCGCACTGCCAACGAAAAGGCTGCAAAAGAGGAGTTCAAACCCGACCCCAAGGACCTCGAAATCGAACAAAAGCAGGAGGCCCAGCGCATCGCTCTGATGCATGGTGGTTTCACCGACCTCATAGACTTTGAGAAAGCTATCAAGGAGGGCGCTGGTGCCGATTTCCACGATGCCAACGGCTACCCGGGTATGATGGGTGTACCACCTCAGTACAAGAAAGAGGCAGCTTCGGTTACCGGTGGGGCAGCGTCACATGCAGCAACCGAGGCCCCGAAGAAGGTTGTCGAGGATGTGAAGGAGAAGGTCGAGGCAGCCACCGAAGACGTGAAAGAGAAGGTCGAGTCTGTCAAGGAGAAGGTTAGCGAGACTGCCGAAACCGTCAAGGAGAAGGTACAGGAGAAGGTTGAGGCTGTTAAGCAGGCTGCTGCTGACGCTGAAGCCGAGGTCGAGGCTGAGGAAGCAGCTGAGGAAGAGGAAGAGATCAATGCCGCTCAGGAGCAGGTTGTCTTCGAGGCTCCGAAAGATGCATCGACTGCTGGTCAATGCTCGGGGAAGCCCAAGGAGGACGGGTCAGCTGGTGAATGTGGATGTGCTGCGAAGTCGGCTGAGCGTCCGAAGGATGAGCTGTAGATTTATATTTGTTAAGGATTCATAGGATCGGAGGGCATGTTGTACTTATAACCTAGTAGTATTGGCGCATTATTATTATTTTCATTTTCACAACTTTTGAAGAATCATTGAATGGCGTAGGCTGTACAAATCTGCTTGCGTATGCTTAATTCTGACGGTTTTGACTGATCCGCTAGGGCGCGGGCCCGAAATCCAAACAATCGTACATTATCCAGTCAGTGCAACAACTATATTCGAAGCAAATTCGAAGTCAATGGATATCAGGTTTGTCTATCCTTATCGTGTCTTTCTTAGCTAACTACATTTTTAGAATGTCCCCTCCCATAGCGGATAGGTCGGTGCAAATTAACACCAATATGGACTCAGAAGGTGAAGTTGTGGATCGTACTATCTGTGCAAATTACGGGACATACAGCACTGCTGCGAATGTTTACGCTCCCCAAACCGTAGAAACGCTCGCTCTACTGCGGTCGGGATATATACCCTCAGACTCGGAAAGGTTTGTGATTGAGGAATCCATCAAAGACGGTTACGATGAACTGGGTGTATGGGACCGCGAGATCTACCGACTCCGAGCGATCCTTTATCATGCCGAGCAACAATACAGGTGCGCTGAAGATTTTATCCATGCTCGAAAGGCTTTACTATCCCACACACGCACCATCCCCATAGATATCCTTGGTGAGATTTTCACTCACTGTCTTCATGGACCTGAAACGTGGGCGGGCTACCCAGCGGCCGTAGCTCTCAGCCACGTCTGCAGCAAATGGAGAACCGCCGCCCTCGCTATGAGTGCGTTATGGAGCACTTTCTCGATTGAATTCGATTTGTTGCCTTCGGGCGACGCGGTGCTTGAATACATGAATGCATGCATTAACCGATCACGTCGTCAGCCTCTCTCATTCAAAATTTTAGCTTCCAACGATCCTTATGACAGCATCACCAACCTACGCATCATCGATTTGCTGGAAAGCTGCTCCGAACGCTGGGAACACGTAACGTTCAGCATGCCCCGCGACAGCCTCTTGAATACACCGCTCAGTTGGCCTGGATCATTTCCCAAATTGAAATCTCTTAAGTTGGAAGATTCGACTTCTATGCCACCCCATGCATCCAATAAATACTCTCCTATCCGATTTACTGCAAATGCACCACGACTGCGAAAGTTGGCTTTATGTAATTTGCCTACGAATTTCATAGAAGGAAATATTTGGAGTCAGCTCACCGAACTCCGTCTCCAGGGTAACGGGATGCGCTCAACAAAGGACATTTTACAACTACTTTCCAAAGCCGGCGCTCTTGTCCGTCTTCATGTAGAGGATGCCGGTTCAATAAATCCGTACATGTTCTCTGGTGCTCGGGTTCGGCATATCTATCTTCGATATCTTACGATATGGTCACCAAAAGCCCAACGTTTCCTCGAACACTTAGTTCTTCCCAACTTAAAAGGGCTGGACATTGACTATTGCGAAACACCCATTAACCCATATCCCGCCGTGAGCAGCGGAACATTGACTCGATTACTGGAACGTTCACAGTGCCAGCTAAAAGACCTGGCGCTTACAGATACACCAGTATCTGAGCTTTTAAAGATCTTATCTATGACGCCTTCCCTCACTAATTTGAGCCTTCGGAACTTCGACATCACTACTCCCTTCCTCATGCGCCTTGCATTCGGATACTCTGGCTTTGGAGAACCGGCATATCTGCCGAAGTTACGGGAGCTGAGCTTAGATGCCTTCCCTTCCCGTAAGGTGTGGCCAGACATTGCTGAAGCCCTATCCGCAGTAGTCAAATCGCGTACAACTGGTGTCACTATTTCGGCCGGCCCCCAACATCTTAGTCATTTGCAGATGCTAAGGTTCCATTTACACCGACATACACATGGACACCGCGAATGCGCTACTTTATATGAGTTAGCTCATGAAGTTGGACTGTACCTTCTTTGCGGGACATGTCAGTGACATTTGTATATAGAGTTCTGGAATGGAGGTTCTCTTGTACATACTCTAGACCAAGGAATATAACAGTGAAAAAGTATTTGTTTCGTCCTAAGGATGTCTCCCACCGACTTGCTGTTCAACTATTCGAGTCTGAGTTGCTGCCTGCATAGGTGTATCTAAAAAAGCTATTAAAGTTATTGAAGTAAATGAGCATGAAGTATGTCGAGTGCTTTAAACACTATCTTGTTTTAGCTAATGAATACCATATTTTTCAGTAGCAGACCAGAGTCCAGACTCCTCGCCCACCGTAGCTTCAGACTGTCGTTCTTGCTTAGATGAAGAAGTACCCTGAAACTGCGAAGGTCTATACCCTGGAAAATGAAGAAAACTTCTTGTTACACTCGAGAGATATATTCCATCGATTTCGAAAGGTTTGTGATTCAGTAAACCGTCGAGGACATTTATCCACTATCGAAGGGCTTGCTAGCGTTCGTTCTCACTATTCCAATAGATGTTCTTCTGGAGATATAGACCTGCTATCTTGGTGGGCCAATGATGTGGTCGAATTATCTAGTAGTTGTGGCTCTCTGCCATGTCCGCCGCCAATAGGGACCCTTTACCCTTGCTATGAGTGAGTTATGAGCTGTTTTATCCATTGACTTATTTCGACACCCTCCGTTCTGGGGTCGCACTGGCCAGATATTTAGAGGCTTGCTACACCCACTCTCCATGCTCTTCCTAGCCTACTGGAGCTGAATGTTAATTGCATTTCGCCTACAAACTTCGACCTTCCGCTCACAGCAACCACATCCTTCGGCTCATTGAATGGAAAAGGTTGCTGTTGATCACTTGGCAGCATCCAATGTGTTGGCGATCTTGCATACCCTTCACCCACTGCTGTATACGCCCCAGGCGTTAGCATTACCGCCCAGTTTCTTGCTCGAGTTCGATCTGGAAAATGACATGTCGAGTCTTTTAAATTTATAGACTTGGATTGGAAAGTTCTCAGTCCATTGCCCATCACATGTGGCTAGGTATTGTTGAAATTTTATGTTTACTTGTCAAATCACACGCACGTATTGTTGGTTTCCCATCTTTGTATGTATACTGAGATTTTGATTCCATAGACACACGTATGAGCAGCGTGAATGTCGATTTAGCACAGAAAAGTACTTAGGACTAGATTTGTTCTGTGAGCTGTGTGGTTCATTATAACGTTGTACGTGTAAGTAGTACTACTTCTTGGTACAAATGATACAAAATTACCAATATACATGTTGAGGATAAAAACTAGATACAATACACTAATGGCCCATGAAAAATAGTAAAAAGGAAATTTAAACGAGAACTAAATGCAAAACGAAACTTTACTCTTCTTCGTCTTCCGCAACCCCATCGGCATCTTCGTCACCAAGTCCATCTTCGTTTTCATCACCTTCCGCTTTCTCGTCCCCTCCTGCTATCTTTTCTTCCTCTGCTTCCTCGTCCCCCGCCGCTTCTACACCAGCTTCCTCATCATCATCCTCTTCCCCTGGCTTCTCCATCTCTGCCATCGCGTCTCTAAATCACCATAATAAGATATTATCCAGAGGACAAAGTATAAAACCGAACCTGAACGCTTGACGACACAGTTCTCGGTCGTTATTTTTCCATTTCTGCCTAACGGATACAGTTGCAAGCATGTCTTGATCGAGAACTAAGAGTGATATATGAGCAAGGCTGAAGATTTGGACATTAGGCATACAATACATACTCTCACTTTCACCCAGCATCCTCAAGTGATTCGACATTAAGAATTGCCTGTATATTATCAGTCCTATACCAGAAACAATAAGCAATTGCATACCAAGATTTATTCTTGTCAAAGAATTGCACAATATGAAGACGCTTTTTACGCTTAGCACGTGTTGCCTTATATGTTTTATAAACATGACCAGGGATCGCAGGATGATCTTCCTCGAAAACAACTGCGGGCCACCAGGGATAGCTACCAATTTTGGCCCATACTGAGAAGCATAAGGCGAATGAGCAAGTGAATGTCGAGGAAAGGGAATAGCATACCAAGAGTTCCGCCTTCCAGATTCTTACCGTCTGGAACGAGCCCAGGATCTGCAAGCTCGGCAGCTTTCGCAGCCTTTGATCGCGTACTTATCTGAGTAGATTCGGTTCTGGGTCCAGTTAATGCTGTTTTCGAGGATACCGATCGTTTTCGGCGCTTGGATACACTACTGCTCGACTCGCTCAACGAACTCAACTCTGAGCCTGCCGTCGCATTCTTTTTCGCTCCGTTGTTTGCAGCAGGCTCGACAGTCTGCGCCGATAAACCAATAATGGAAGCAGCAAGTTCGGTGGTAGTAACAGGCTCAGCCGGGGCAAGTGCAAATTCTACTGCGGCAGATTTAGCTTTCGTCCTCTCTGCTCTACGCCGCAAGGATTTTTCTTTGCGTGTAGCAGGAGAATCAAGTTCTTCTATTATGATAGTACCACCAGGAGACCGCTTATAACTGGATATGGACGGAGTAGTAAGCCGAGGGAAGGTAGCTACATTATCCACGGGGCCAGAGATTTCATCCTGTTGCGTTGCTCTTTTAACAGACTCTTGCTGGGGGTTAGTTTTCTTGGCGGATGCAGACATGTCAGCTTGTGTCGACTGCTTGTCTTGGAAGGATATAGTAGCAGACGCCGACTCTTGGTCAAGCAGGGACGCAGAAACGGGTTTGGACTCTTCAGCTTGCATGGAAACATCCGTAGGCTCCTCTTGTATCTCCATAGCGTTTTCAAGTTGTTTTGACTCTTCCATTTGTATGGAGATATTACCTGCCTCTGAGTCGTCTATTTGTATTGAAGTATCCGCCTCTGCTGGGGTTTCGGGAGGTTCAGAAGGTGGATGATCTTCTAGCTCACCCTCAGCATCCATGTCCATAGCATCCTCATAATGGTAAAGTTCTTGTTGATCTTCAGGTGCCTCGCTCGGACGTGGCGATGTTTTCAATGTTTCGTTATCTGAAGCGGCTGTGCTGAAGACGGACAGTCTTGAACCTCCAAGTCCTGAATCTGTAAGAAATGTTAATACTATCCAAAAAGCAATCTATGAACACTAACCTGTCCGAGCCTTTTTCCTTGGAGGTGGCATTGGTTGTCTTTCCACGTATGATCTTCCACCACGTTTCTGCTCCTCTGGCAATATCCACCCTGCGTTGAACATCGCAAACGAACCTCGCCTGTCAACATCGTCCACGATCTTAGGATGACTTGGTAATGAAACTGAGCCTGGTTTCCGACCACGCTTACTTGGAGGGGCAGAGGACGATTGAGATGGGGTAGGCGGCTCGCTTGCCTCTGCAGCGGGATTAATAGGAATGACTTGCGCCTCAGCCTCAGCCTCGAACGCAGCAGCTGCCGCATAGGCACGACGTGTTCTAGGCGCACGGAATCCAGGAGATGCATCCAAAATCTCCTGTGGGTTCGCTTCAACAGCAGCTTCGGCCTCTGCTGCCTTCCTTGCAGCTCGTCTTTCCGCTTCTGCCTTCCTGTCGCGCTGCGGTTTCTTTGGTCTTGGTGGCGGAGGAGTAGGTAGAGGTGGCGGCGACTTCATCTTGCCAAATTCATAGTTGAGTAGTGACGTAACTGGATCGTCCTCGAGGATAAGATCCATGTCATCCTTGATGATGTCGGATGAGAAGAGGAGCTCAAGCATTTCGATAGGAGGTTCCAAGTCGCCAATTTCAGTGCGGAACTCTGTATCTATGGGACTATCGACTTGCATAATGTCATCAGTGCCATTAATTTCAGGCCGGTGGATTCCGTTCATATTCCCATTGGCAGTGGGTAGTGGGACGATTGGTTTGGCCATGGTTTTGGTCAGGTCCTCCAAGATACGCCGAGATGCATTTTGGATACGGATGGCGGCCTTATAGAATGGTGTACCAGGCTTATTGTATAGTATGGCATTGCTAATGACGAGGTCAATGTCGTCCTGAATTAAATTATTTAGATACGACAACAGTTGTGCGCTTACTAAACGTACTTTGAACGCTTGAATATCCCAATACTCGTGTTTGTCCAGCTTAGCATCGATGAATGCCCAGCACATTGGATTCTTGATGATGTTGTAATAATCCGGTACCTCGCTCTTCGATACTGGATTCTTGAAGTAATCAGACTTGTCATGGCTGCAGGAGAATGAGTGACGCGAATGCCACAGGCAAAACGTAAACTTACGACATGATGCGTTCGAAGGCCATTCTGAGACGACCTTCATGGGGAAACAGGGCTTCAGAAAGCACCTGATGGATAGTCTCCGCCTGTTCCAGCTTCTTTCCCTCTCTTGCTCTGGTTAATTCTGCCAAAGCTTTCACCTTGATCAAATCTTGACGTAAACGGCGAAGTTGCTTAGAGAGAGATACATCAGTATCTAGCAAAACAAACGAAAGCGATAACCTCACCTCGAGTTTCATCATTCTTTCTTCAACGGTCTGGACCTTTCCTCCCGCACTTGCCGTCCAAGGTTCCAAATGCAGCCTCTTCAGCAGCGGCGCCCCTCGCCTCGCCTCTCGCTTCAAACTCCAATACCGGCAAAGCATTTGTATGAACTCCAGCTTTCCACGCAGCGCCATCCTTTGCACATAGTTAAGAATTCGATCAACAATGAGTGCAGGCACGAGAGGAGGACCGGGTTTATAAGTCTTAGCATATGCACGCGCGGACTTGGAAGCAGCGGTGAGCTTCGTAAAGCCGTCTGTCGGTGTGGTGGGAGTGCGTGGTTCGGCGGCAAGAGCTGCTTCTCGAGCATCCTGTTGCTCTTGTGGAAGATGTCGCTCGCAGTAGCACGTTAAAGTCGTGGGTTCTGCACCAGGCGTCGTCTTCATTGGAAGAAGCAACTTCTCCTTACGTGCACAAGTCGCGTGGAATGCGAGGAAGCATGATGTTTTCGCGCACTGAATACATGCTCCTTCTCTGATATCGCATACATTGCATTTCTGCACTAGATTCAGATGCGAATAACAGATAGGAAAACATCACGCACCAGCTTCCACCGCTGCTTTGAAATCTTTTCCACTCCTGTGATAGGCTCCATAAAGACCTCATTCGCTACTCGTGTTTCTGGGACCCAGATTGCACATAGCAGATGAACCCAGTCACCGTGTGTAGTTTGCTTGAACGCACCCCCCTCGTTGGGGCACAGAATACATTGCTATAGAAATCAGCTGCTGTGGAGAGCCATCTGGAGGAATGAACATACCACAGGAATCTCCGGGGAAACGGTGCATTTCCTGCAAAGCCATTGGCCTTCTGGAATGTATGGTACACCGTAGCAGTCTACACATAATGTGAGATTTCAAGCATAGATTCAGACAAAATACACATGCCTTGATGTACAGCCAAATTACAACCATCACAAAATACAATTGCATTGCTATTCTCGCCCTCTGAATCGTCACATATCGCGCATGTAGAGTCCTCTGATGGCATAACCAGGTCCGGCTTTGGTATATTCTTCGTCTGGGGGTATCGTTAACGTTTCATAAGTTCTTCTCATCTTTAGGACGCACCAAATCGAACCACTCTTTCTCAAGCCTGTCCATGATAATCTCGAACATCTCATAGGAAGCAAGATCCATGCCATGTTTCTTTCTTTCCACATTCACCGCATCGAGCCATTCTTGGTCTACGAAGGCGTTAGTGTAGAATGAGAACGGTAAAATAAGCATTCACCTTGCTCGTCCATGTCATATTCGACCTGCCTTGCTAGATCAGCCTCCAATGGGTCTACAAGGCCACATCAGCACTTTCGATATCTCTTGGTCAATACAAACTGTACCTATGTGCCGAATATAGTGGTCTGGTCGGTTGAAATCGAGATCATCGATGTCTAAAAACCATATGAGCGCTTGGGTTTCAAAACAATAGGTGAAACACACACATCCGTACGACTTTGCCTGTCTCTCGTGCCCCGAATACGTAACATTTGGAAGATCATCTGGCACCTTTTCGAACGAGACCTTAGGTAGCGAGGAGGCAGGCGGTGACGCTCGAGTACCGCGCGCCATGATTTTCAAAAATCTTTACACGCGTGAAAGCGGTGGAAGTGGACTGTCGGGAGAGCTTTCAAGTAAGATGACAGATTATGAACGTCGCTGGCTCGATATGAGCGTCCAGGTCGCACCACTCATCGAGAACGTTCGTGGAAATGTCGACCTCGTCGTGGCTGGCGATGATGTCGAACCTCTGAGCGCGGCCGTGACAATGTGGTGTGTGACGAACTAGTGACATGTCTAACTACGTGACAATGCGCGTCACGTCTGCTGTTGACCCAGATATGAAGTGTACACAACTTTCATTGGTGAAATCTTTTCAAAATCTTCCTAAGTGATCAATCCGACAAGACGCTAGCCTTTCTATAACAACTTAAGCTCACTGGAAAGTCCTAAATGCTCGTTTTCTTCTTCTGTTTATCCTTGGAATTAGTCTCATTACTGGTTAACGGTGATTCCTCATGTCCGTGACTCCTCTCCGATACGTTCATCGCACCATCTCCTTTCGAGTTCTACAACTTCTCTGGCTTCAGTATTAAAGTAAACCTTCATTAATTATTCCCCGGGATATCAGATCGAACAATAGTTCATAATCACCCATGAAGTGCCGCTTGAATGTTGAGTTCCACGAATTGTGACTCGTGCGACGGCAATACCTCTCTCAGAGACCTCCTGTACAATGTATAAAGTATTCTCCCTGGTCGCTCTTCTTACAGCTGATGTCTCTTCTATGGTGCCAATATATCACGTCTCACCGTTGCAGCGGATAAAACCCTAATCCAATACTTATACCATTGATAACGGGAATTAGTTCGCATTTATCTTATAACACAACCACAGAGATGCACTGGGACGAAGGAAAGGCTTCTTCTGAAGGACGGTAGTCGCAAGCTTGTACAAACGGTTTGAACCCGCCTGCATAACATGCATTTCAAGAATACCAATTGATAGTCGAAGTGGAATTGGAAAAAACCTCTCACAAAACGTGGAGTAATGATTCAACTTATATAATAGCAACGTAGAACGTGCATATAGTTGAAACTTCAAGCTCGGTTGGCAAAGTTCGATTTGGGTTTGAACCGTAGAATAGAAGATACGAGCACAAGGAAGATAAACTGAGGCGAAGAGAAACGGAGCACGGAACTATAGATTTAAACTCCGCACCTTTTTGAGTCATCATTCGCGGACTCATGTACATACAGTGTACATGATTGTACTATGATTCGGAAGTGTCAGATTGTTAGTGTTAAAATAAATGTAGGATGTGGTAACACAAAACAGGCTATCGACGATCTAATAGATCAAAGCAAGAAGAATAGGATTCGCGTCTGGCCTTCAGGCTTCAGCTCGAGAGGCAGTGGGAAATGGATAGTGTACAATATCATTGAATGTACGTCACTTATATGAAAGTAAGAATGTACCTGTAGAGGACACAAAAGGGAACGGCTGGGCTTGTCCAATAACATATGCGATCTAGGCCGTGGAAGACGGAACGCGAACGCTCGTCAGTTAGCGCGTAGTATATTTCAACAGCGAGTACTACTACCTACTTATATCGTTCGTTTGCATTCGAAACCTCACTTGGCAAGTCACAGTTCCAATAACAAAGGAGCGTAGACTAGAAGGTCAGTCACCACAGTGGTTAAATGTTTGGGTCGGAAGAACTTGTTGGAATATGGACGCTAACTAATCTACACCGAGCGTCTCCGGTATATTCAATGAACACATGTGCATTCTTACTTGCATTCTTGTGGTTTAGCCATCATTCCGATCGAGTAGTATTCCTTTTGTAATCTATCCAAATGCTTAAGTAGCTGACAAGTCAGGGTCATAACTTACGACCACCCACGGTATTACCACCCTTATTGCTTCTAGAACTCAGACAGCTTGGTCGAAGTTTTAAGTTACGACAAGCCGCTGAATTTCGAGTGACTACTTGAATTAGCGCTGAGCTAGTAGTGACATCACCATCATGCTTGGCCTGAAGCACTCGCTGCTTGCTGGAGTGGTATGTCACCTTGTATTTCAGCGAATTTTAAACGCCAAGTGGCACTACTGATGCATTCCGCACAGGTTGTTCACCAAATAATCCAACGTCGCGAGCCAACAATCCTGCAGTTTCTTTCTGGCCTCTTCTTATTTAATTTTGTTGTCTTCTTGCAGGCGTTTTTTTCCAGCACCTCTCATCACTCTGAACTTTTTACGGCATTTCTTAGCCTTCGCAGCGCTTTCTTCTTGTCTTCAGCCTTTCTGCTCTCGCTATTACTATCCATCGTTGTCTATCGCCTCTCTCCGATACACCCTCTTGCTGGGTATCCCGGCCCGGTCCCCGCCAAAATTAGCAAATGGTGGGTTGCATGGTGGATTACAAAGGGCGACCGTCATTTAGTTCTTCAAAAGTTCGTCCCAAGACAGTAGAGTCTTTATCACGTTAACTAATCTATACTTGAGCGTAGACTGCATGAGCAGTATGGGCCATGGCTTAGAATTGGTATTGTTTTTTTTTTGAACCTGCCTTACTCCAAATCATTCATATCAAGATATTGTAATTCACAGGTCCCAATGAGCTCTCTGTTAACCTTCCATCTGCTGTGCGACCGATATACAGCCAAATGTTCCGTGCACCGTTTTATCAAGGTACGTGCAAAGGTATCTATATGTCTCTTTCCAATTTATTTAAAATGAAATCAATAGGATCTCCACAAGACGCTGATGCTCTCATTACTACCACCTCTCGCTCAGAGCATGCTTCTCGACTAGTTGTACGCCTTTCATTTGTACCCTGCCTCAGGCTATAGAGGCTGATTTTCATCGTCTCTCACAGTCGTGGTCTAAAGCTTTTAGCTCCGAGCCGTTGCGTCGATTCCGGGAGTTAGCCCATGCTCGAACTGCACAGCTGGTTGAGATCCTTCACCGCGAATCATCGAGCACATTAATATCCGATGGGAAGGTTGATCTATCTCATTGGATTCCGCTATGGTCTATGTATGCATTTCAGTGCATCTCTTTCCCTTTATGTCGGCTTATTGATCTATCTGAATAGGGATGTAATGGGTGATATGTCTTTTTCTGGTGGCTTTGAAATGCTCGCAGCCGGCAAAGATAGTGAGGGTTGGATGGAAGCCCTTCACAAGGGCGTTATGTTTGTTGTCGGTGCGTGAAACTCACTTTATCTTTTCCTTCTGATTCTTGTTACCACTTCCATTCCACTTTAGTTTCACCTTCTTGTACACTCTAGAGCTAACACTTACCGATCTTCTCTCCAGTCATTGGTCAACTCCCTTGGCTCCGGGATTTAATCGCTCTTCTCCCAGCACCTGGGCCCATTATAACGTTCCGGCGGTTCGCAAATAGCAAAGTCAAAGAAACTCGAAGCAATTCGGACGAAGGAGGAGTAGCAGGAAAGTTAAACATTTTAGGCATTATCGTGCGTTTCCTTTCATCCGTGACTCCTTTTTATCAACTATGATCTAACTTTCATTCAGCAAAACCCTTCATCCTCTGGTCCCGTCCTTACTCACGCTGAAGCTGCTGCCGACGCATCATTCATTGTCATCGCTGGCTCAAACACCGTCTCTGAGGGCAGCACAGCCTTGCTTCGATACATTATTGGCGACCGACAAATCCAAGACCATATCAGAAAAGAGCTTGCAGCTCTTGAGAAGGAAGATGTTGACCTAGAAATGGATTCTGGGAGTGCCAAATTAGCAAGGCTGGAGTACTTGGATGCATGTGTGATGGAGGCCTTGAGGATAATGCCCCCCGTCGCGGCTGGGCCACCTCGGTATGCGGATCGGCCAACGCAAGTCTTGGACCAGGTTATACCACAAGGAACCACGGTTTCCTGTCCCATTTGGACGATGCATAGAGATCGTACGCCATTGCGCCATGTGTTATCATTCTTAAACCAATAATTAATTTCGTATAGCTGCTAATTTCACACAACCGGAAAAGTTCATTCCTGAGCGGTGGCTCTCCAACGGCTCCCATCCCTCCCTTAAAAATATGAAAGGAGAGATGGAGTATTTACACAACACGGAAGCATTTGTCCCGTTCACTTATGGTCCAGTAGTGTGTATCGGGAAACCGGTTGCTTTGCATAATATGAAGTATGTCGTCCTATTTACCCTGCATGACAAGTTCATAGCTCTCGGTTTTTAACAAGCTCTTCACAGATATCTTATTGCAAAGCTTCTAGCCTCTTTTGAGATCGAGTTCGCTGATAGATTTGACGTCACAGCTTTTGACCAATCATGGAAGGTATCTTCTGCTCGGCTTTCTATTATTTCTCCTTTTTCATTGAGTTCTTTACAGGAGCATAACTTGTGGATCCACAACCCTCTTGCGGTCAAAATGAAGCCTTTGCAGATGTAAGGCATGTAAATACGTCACTATCGATGCTTGCGTGATTTACCTTCCCATAAGAACTTGTATTTTATATCTTTCTCTTGCATGCCTACAGGCTACCGCACTATAACAGATTCTCTCTATGAATGGTGATTGCCAAGTTCATTTAGATTACGGAAAGCAGACACTATTATAACCAGCACCGACGTAGTCATCTACCACCCGGGGACGCAAATTTATCCAGCTATAGACTTCAAACACCAAGAACAAGTATACGGACTCGGCTGATGACCGACCTACTAGGCATAACATGTTTGCTACGTGACATTCATAATATAAATAACACTCACCGTTATCATTAATTCGTGATTCCAACAAGCCGAGTTTCACCACATAAACCTATTTCAGCTATCTGGTATCAGTAATGATTCTGGGTGTTAAACAGGTGTTCCAGCACTATCCATAGCTAATCACCATCGGCATATCTTGATCCATAGTTTAGATCCGAAGCTTATCATCAATCTGCAGTACCTGGATGCTGTTAATGGAAGGTGATCAGACGCCATTGTTTCGATCTCGACCGTTTTCAAAATGCACTGCGCGTATGTCTTTGATGTAGAAAGTAGCCTTTATATTCAAGCAGATGGGTTGCTGATGGGATGGATTCTCATATTGATATCTTGCTACTGGTTTATAAATTGACCGATCTACATTGTTTGTAGTGATACAGGTAAAGTGATTCATGTAACCGCTGTTGGTACCTTGAAAAAACGCCTGCCACTGACCTTAGATGGTGCCTTGCTCAATGATCCAGCCATTCCTATTCAGGAAATCAAACTGGTCAGCGCTGTTCATCAAAAGTTATAAGTGGCATCGTTAGCAGTATTACGTAGAGACAAGGTATGAGGCACTGTATACATTATCGGGCTCGCCCGTCTTTGTTTAGATATGAGGTTTAAGTTAATAAATAAGACAGTATTATATTTCTCGAGGTGTAAGCTTCACGAGTAGAGGATCATGGACCCATAGGCTACGTTCCTGAAAACATATTGCAATCAACATAAAAAATGTTGCGGTAAATAATCCACGTACTTTATATGAATCATCGAACCGAATAGCCGAGAAACCGTTGGGGAATTCTACAGAAAACCTTCGAACAATGTGAGCGACAACTAATCTGTGCGTATCGTCCATTAGTGCAAGATCCAATTATAATACAAGGATACTCACTTAATATTCTGTAATGCGAGTTGTTTCCCAACACACGCGCCAAAACCAGCACTGAAAGGAATGAAAGCATCGGTATTATGGGGGGATATGGTAGATCCCGGAAGCCAGCGTTCCGGAATGAAAGCTTCAGGGTCCCTGAAGTTATCTGCATCACGTTGGAGCGCCCAAGTAGGCACATAGACAGTTGTATTTGGCGGAACATAACGCTCAAGAATGATGGCTCCTTTTTCTCCCGTTGTTCGGGGTGGTCCTGACAAAAATCTATTGGCTCAAGCGTTAAAGCTAGTGAATCAAAATAATTACCAGCAGGAGCAGGGGGTATAATCCGCAGTGATTCTTGCACGCAAGCATCGAGGTATTGAAGTTTTTCTAGTGTGGCATAATCAAGTTCGTCAACTTCTGCGCCGACAACTTCATCTAGTTCAGCTTGGAGACGTGCGAGGACGATTTTATCAGCAGCAAGATGGCGGAATATGGTTGTGATTGCTTGAGAAGTTGTTTCCAGCGAGCTAGCAATTAAAAGAGATGCATCTGCTGCAGCTTCATCATCCGAAAGCCGATAGCCACCGTCATGATGATCATTAAGCTGTAGAAGCGAGAATTAGCTTTAATGACCAAATCACCTTGAGGTGAAATGAAGCACGTACGATGACACTTAGGATATCGCTCTTGATTCCGTATGTCAGTTGACGAGTTGTTGATTCTTCTATCTTTTTGTTCGCAAACTATTATAGATCGTTAGACCTATTAAAAAGCCTAGCAAATACGAGATTTTCCCACAGAGTGAAACGTCTCAATCGGCCCCTTTTGTGGAAGAAGTGCCGCTATTTCTCGTGACCATGGAATCTGACCGAGAACTAGAATTTGTCAGTCGATGAAGTACCGTAAAAGAAAATAAATTGTAGCTCACCAGCTACAATAGCTGCGCCAATATCCAGCTATGGGAAAGACAGAATTAATGATAATTCAACAATTTGAATTATTTTGAAATACCATGTGCATCCAGCCGTCGATATCCTTTCCAGCTTTCATTGTTTCAAATCCGCCAGAAAACGCCATGTCACCAATCATATCCCTGTAAACCATGTTAGAATTTAGCTATAGGACATGCAAAATCAACCCCACATCAAAAGAAGTGACATCCATTGATGCAAATCGACGGCTTTGCTAGCAACACCCCCACTGAAAATACCCAGAAGTTGCTCTATCCGTGTCTAGGAAACGAATCAGCCCGAAGGTATCGCCATTCAGGAAGCGAAGCTCACGTTGGCCATAAGAGCAAATTTTGGCATTTCAGTGCGAGACAATGACTTGTTCCATGCCTACGAAAGTGTTATAATGATTCGAAAGGATAATACGGAATATCGCTAGCTCACCCTGCGCCTTTGCGTATGCTCTTTCCGGTCGGTAATAGTAATTAGAGTATCTGAGGATGTCGGCACTCCTATATTAGATGTTAGATTCAGAACTAGTAAGAAATTGGTAAGGAATACACGTACCTCTGTAGTAGCTAGCACGATGAAGATTTAAATATATCGGATTAACAGCCGCAGCGGTATTAATAGATAGTTCGTTGGGTCCTGTACACCATAAGATGCGGAGGATAAAGTAGCCAAGCCAATGTTACGTACCGACACGAACGGAGTCCCCATATTTGGAGTGTAGTCTGGAAGATGTCGATAATCAGTGCCAGTAATAAAGTCAAGATGTAGGATTTACTCTTGTAGGATTCGGTGTCTTCCTCCACGGAATAAAATAAAATAAATCATCCACCATTTGGTAATAGCAGCGAGCTTAGGCCCGGGATATTGTGAGAGGGGATGCCACGGAGAAAGTCGATAGGCGATCATGGATGAAGAGAGGGTTGTTAGATAGATCGAGAGGCATACAAATGATTGTATTAACGAGTAGGGGATGCTTGTATCTTGATAAAGAGGGTTGAGAACAATGGGTGCTAGAAATACGAATCCCAAAGCGATAAGGATAAAGTGCAGTGGCCGTGGTTCATGTCTATTAAAAACATAATGCGATGACTAAAGACATCGCCAAGTCAACTATCATTTTTATTGAGTAGTTAGCAGACAGCTTACGAGAGCGAAGGGAACTGATAGAGCCGCCGATGATATGATAAAGTGCATTAGTTGGGACGGGAAGGGGAAATAGTTGAACAGGCTTGGGGGAACGCTCTCGTTTTGAGGCCACTCAGTGAAATGCTATGCGTTATTATATGTGACTCGTTTCGAGGTATAAAAATAGCTGTTCATCCGCTCTCTACTTTTTGCTGTTTAGCTAATATATTTGCGTTGAAGTGGCTAAAAATGTGACTTAGTTCGAGAGATTGTCTGGCAGGAGGGCTAGGAGGTGGCAAATCCGAGACTGACGCTCTGGAACGGTCATCGCGTGTTTCTCGTGGGTGAAAATGTGTAGCATCCCTTGATGTTTAACGTCCAACGGACCTCCACATGATGAACACTACAGTTAGAGGAAACATAGAACTTGGAACTTGTGTGATTCGCAATCGGAGCAAGAGGCACCGAGGATGATGACAGTACACATTCTGGTCCTGAATGCTGAAATCGGAACATTATGAAACACAACAATTGTCGGATGTAAGGGGTCCAATAGCTCGCAAAGAAATCGCGGCGATTCGCAATGGTGGTTATACTGAACAGGAAATTGTTCTAAGTCATGTTGGCGATCAGCCAAGGTTGTGCTATACAAATACAAATAGCGCTCGAGAGCGGGACCCGGACCCGGACCCTTGATTTACAGCCACCGACTCCTATGGTGCGGGACACTAAGTCACCGCTACTTTTGTACAACGGAAATAGCCGCTCGAAAAAAGGCCCAAAACCTTATTCCTCTAACGAAACGCTCTATTTTGATGAGACGAACAGATTTGTTAAAGGGATTTGCGAAAATATAAAAATTGACAGAGTTATTAAATTTCGTGTCCCAGGCATTTGGCCATTGACCCTAAAATGGCAATTAAGGGTCTATTATATAAGCGATAAGTTATCTACAAGAGGCTCTATGCATGGAATTGACGAGCAGGTGCCTCTGGAACACCCTTGTGGAGACTCCTAATAGATTTTGACTTGCCAAATATTTAAAATTACAAGGTTCAAAAAAAAAAATTCCAAACTCAATTTGGCCGTTGTACAAAAGTAGCGGTCACTTAGTGTCCCGCACCATACAAGTCAATCCATGATCGTCTTTCTCCTATCAAAGATCAAGTCTCAAGATCCTGATGTGTGCGGATCAAACGAAATTTCATTTAGAGATCCATCCAGTCAGGGTTATCTCGCCGCGGTTGCCCACCTCGTAAGCGCCGGGGAATTCGCAATCTATTCCGATGTATCCGGGGGGTCCTTTCAAATGTTTGAGACGGCTTGAATGGGATTGTCCAAACTATCATACCCCATAATGATTCAGCAGCATGCTTTGGCGTCACTGCTTGAACATTTTTAAATCAAGGCAGTACAACAGCTCGCGCCTGAAAGAAGCATTTAATACCCCTTTTTTTTTGCTTGTGTTCTCATTCTTCGCACTCTATCACTGTCGTCTTTCGAAACGCTACTATGTACGACACACTAGCTGCAGTAGTTGTGTTATCGTTAGTAAGTAATTAAAATTAAGTTCCCTAGTGTCTACTGACTATATCTTATAGCTTTCGCATGCGTACTTCAAGCGTAATGAACCGCAACCATTTCAGTTTTTAGGCTATCTAGCTTTTGGAAGCACTCTTTCTTTTGCAGGCCTAGTGGGGATCCACAAAGCAACTATCTTCCAAGCGTTACTATCGACTATTCTTTATGCTTCACTGTATCTCGCAGTTCTGTCGACTTCTATCATCGCATATCGACTTTCCCCTTGGCACCCTTTGGCAGCTTTCCCTGGACCTAAGCTAGCGGTCATATCGAAATGGTGGATGGTATATAATGTCCTTGGGAAAGGAGGCCGACACTTGACTCTACAAAAGTATGCCTATCACGCCAAAAAAAATTACACTCGCTCATTCCGAAACTTCATCTTTAGACTGCATAATAATTTGGGACCATTTGTTCGCGTTGGTATGTCCTAACGAGTGGATTTGAAATACAGAAACTAATTATTAATTCTAAGGCCCGAACGAACTCTCTATTAACCATGCCTCTGCGGTTAGATCTGTATACAAACTTGATCGTGCAGTATTCTATCAAGGTATGCGTTTAAACCAATGATGCAGACTCACATATCTCACTACTTTTTTATCCACAGCCACTCCCTCAAAGGGTGATGCAGTTATAACCGTTTTGGATCGGCAAAGACATGCTACTCGTAGACAGGTACGTTTTTGTTTATGTCTCGACTTTCTAGGCACTGACAACATACGTTATATTAGGCTTGGGCACGTGCAGTTACAGGAGAAGCTATGTACTCTTACATTCCACCTACCCAGGTATATCGGCTCGTTTAATACGCGTCGGTAGTTTACTGATCCCCTCTTAGCGTCGAATTAAGCAATTCTTAGAAATTATCCAACAACAAACATCTGCTGGCAAGAAAGTCATTTTGGATCATTGGTTGAGCCTCTTCTTCATGTGCGTATTGTAAATTTCATATTTCAATTCCATTCCTAACACTTAATTTTAGGGATTTGATGGGTGATATGGGATTTTCGGGCGGATTCGAAACCATGAAAGCTGGTGAAGATAAAGATGGATGGATCGATATCGTAGGAGTTTTTAATTGTCATGTATAGGTCCTTTGCTTACCCGTTTTATAGCTCGGAAAAGGTGTAATGTTTACAGCAGGTATATATTCTCTTTGGCGAGATTTGGGATCTTTACTGATGTATTTAATAGCCATGGGGCAGCTTCCTTGGCTGAAGACCATAATGATGCTTTTACCTCAGCGGGGTCCTATTGAATCTTTTCAAAATGTATATTCAAATTTCATTACTCGTCTTAACTCGACTCATAAAGACATGCAGTTCACGCATGATAAAATCCTTGAGATACAAAAATCGCCCAAGAAAGATATGCGACAAGACATTCTCAGCACAGTTGTATGTTATTGCCCATTTCCTATAGATAATTCAACTTATCTGGTATTTACAGATGGACCACCGACCTGGCTCTACCCCTCTCACGCTCGACGAAGCTGCTGCCGACTCAGCACTGATCGTCGTAGCAGCGACTGATACTGGAATTCAGACAGCACTTAGCTTCGTCCGATACATTTGTGTCGACCAAGAAAAGCAGCGAAGGCTACAAAAAGAGATCGATGAAGTGTTTGACCAAACCGGGGAACTTGACGTTAAGGCAGTCATGCATCTTCCGTATTTCGACGCGTGTATCCAAGAATCTTTGCGTATTATGCCACCCGGGCCTTTCGGTGAGATTTAACGACTCTTTATATCTTCGGTCTCTAATATGGATGTAGGGCCCCCAAAAACTACAGGCGAGACCGGTGCTCGCATACTTGATACATGGATTCCACCATCCACCACAGTTCACGTTCCGGTCTTCGCACTACACAGAGACCCTGCCAACTTTGGACCGCTTGCCGACACATTTATCCCTGAACGCTGGCTCGAAAGTGAGATTACATCCACATTGGACAAACAAAAGCTGCTTCCATGTAATCGGGAGGCCTTTGTGCCATTTAGTACAGGATATTCTTCTTGCATTGGAAAGCAACTCGCACAGCAGAATCTCAAGTGCGTTACATCTTTCTTAGGGGATTTCTGGAACTAACGATCTTCTGTAGGATCTTCCTTGCCTACTTGTTCCATGCATATGAGATTTTGCCCTCGTCTGACTTCAACGCAAAGGAATTTGATGCCTCCTATAAGGTTCGCCAATAAATATTATTTAAATCTCTTATTCTTGGCCTCGCACTTAACCTCTTACAGGAGTATGGCCTATGGACACACGATCCTTTCAAGGTCAAATTCATCCCTCGTCAGTGAAGCACAGAGGATCACGTAGATACTATTACTTCTCGCATTCTGATAATACATTAGCACCGAATGAATAAAACATATAAATATTATCTATATTCGTATTAATCATGCATCATTTACATCATGACTTCATTTCAACTTGTCCTTGAGTCTTACCTCAGAATTCTATCACTTCTATTAAAAGTCATAAAGTCATAACCATTCATCACTGATTTCAAGGTACAGATTTTACTATCTCAACGCCGGTGCCAGCAGGACCCCTGGCAATAGCAGGCGAACCTGGTACCAATCCGGACGGATTTTGAGAAATTTTGGAAAACAGCCGGGGTCAAATCTGGACAAAAATGCTCAAATTCAGCGGGAACGATGGGGTGGCTGACCGGACAAAAGTCGAAGAAACTACATAATACAAATACTGATGTCCGGACAAAACTGTATGGAGCAGTGGTACTGCACACGTACATTTCTAATAGGCCGACTATGTAATATCACCCGTTCAAATCCTTGTACGTATTACTTTTATTATAAATTTATTGACTATGTAGCACCGACACTTACTTATGCAATTCAATTTCTCTCGGATTCCGGATGCGACAATCACGTTCCAAACCAAAAATTGCTTCCTCCCTTCCTCCCATTTCCTTTGTCTCGTTAATTCGAAGATTTCACCAGCTGCCGGCCACTCTCCATCCATTGAGCTTTCTATGGTTGATTGTGAGCGCTTTTATGCATTGGAAGATAAAGTAATTGAGCTCCATACTACTATAAAGTTGTACAAAAAGCGGTCTACTAGCGATAATTAGTCGAGCGAACTTCCAATATGATACTTATTATATTTTGAACATGCCAAAAGACGACTTTTGATCCAAAAACAAATCCCTACCAGCCTTCTGACGCCTCAAGGAGCCAAATACGCAAATCCGGCCAAATTAAGCAAAAACCAACCCAGATACCCAGTCCGGACGATTGTGCGGAAAATATTTGAACCCAGGGGCAATCCGAACAAAAATGGACCTTGGGTGTCCGGACAAAAATCCAGTTTCCGTATCAGGGTTCGCCTGCTATTGCCAGGGTCCTGTGCCAGCATAGCACACTTGTGGAATGATGCATAATAAATGATGAAATGGCCTTGAGCAGTTTGTTTCAACCTGAGAGGCAATCTCTAATCTCAAGGATGAGCGCTCATGCATAGCTTGCCCGGATCAAAGACATCACAAAGTCATCACTCGGAGATTAGTCACTTCCCTTCCCAGCAGGCACTGTCGTTGCGATCTAGGAGCCTCTTATCTATCTCCTTTACCTTATTTGCTTTGCATAGCTATCCAATTAAGCATTGTTTCGTAATTTCCATACCTCAAACATGTATGCGCCAACACAGATACCAGAAAGCAGTGGACACAAACATCAGGAGCTATCAAGAAGCTCGTGTCATGAATCAGCACGCTTATTCGTTAGTTCCGCTTTTCAGGGACTCAAACTACTGCAGATATACAACTAGTAACGAAATATTGGCTAATCTGAGTCTATTGTCTCTTTTCGACTGTCACCACAAGAATCACGCCTTCTTCCAACTGGACCTTTCAACTCGAAATGTCTCCTATCGTTATATGGCCTTTGACATGTACTATCCTATGTCTAGTTCTCTTTGTTTTGTATCGAAGAATGAACCATGTGAGTACGCTGTGTTTTGGTTTTGACTATTCGAGCTTGGGTGGGTATTTCGTTTACACATTCCATAGCTAAAGCATATTCCAACCATTGGTCCAGAAGGCCCCGTTTTGTCGAATTTTGGTGCCATTCGATTTCTGTTCGACGCAAATAATATGCTTCGGCGAGGATTTTCAAAAGTAAGCATGCTTCTATATTAAAATGATGTTATCCATAGTAATTGTTGCACCACAGCATCAAGATACCATTTTCAAAGTCCCAGACCTTTCTCAGTGGGTCTTAGCTATATCTGGAACAAAGTTGGTCGAGGAATTTAGGAAGGTTCCGGAGGATATTCTATCTTCGAAGATAGCCACAGATGAGGTATGCTATTAGCGGCATGTTTAGACCTAGCGAGTGATGAGTATTCTGAAAAAACGCACGATTCAACAGATATTGCAAATCCAGTATACCCTTGGTGATAGAATCAGCGATAACCCGTATCACATTCCGATTGTGCGGTCACAATTGACTCGTAACCTTGGAAAGCTGGTTCCGGAGCTCCAAAACGAGGTTGTGGTTGCCTTCAACGAAACGATGCCTTTGGACAGTGGTATGTTTTTGATCCAAATCTTAGGATTTGCTCATTTCCTTATGGAAAATGCTTGTATTAGAACGGAAAGAAATTCGAGTCGTGGACTCTTTCATGCAAATAGTTTGTCGAGCAAGTAATCGCGCGTTTGTAGGACTTCCACTGTGTTGGTGGTTATTTTATTCGCTTGGATCATGAGGTTTACAATTTGGAAACTAGGTCGTAATCAAGACTTCGTGGATCTCAATGTAAAATTCACGGTGGATGTCATGACAGCTGCGACAATTCTACGTATGCTTCCCCACTTTATGCGCCCGTGAGTGGCTGTTTCTTTCGAATAATATGATATATTATTTAGCATTAGCTTCGAACAGATTGGTCGCTAAAGTATTGACAAACGTTCAGAGCCGTATTCGTCATGGAATTAAGCATCTGCGGCCAGTGATCGAACAACGTCGTTTACATAATCAGAGTGACAAAAAAGAAGTGGAAAGCCTCGATATGCTTAGTTGGCTTATGAGTGAAGCACAAGGAGACGAGCTTTCCGTGGATTCCCTGACGCGACGGATTTTAACCGTTAATTTCGCTGCAATACATACTTCTACGATGGTGGATTATTTATTTCGTTCACACTTGGACTGCTAACTCACTCTGACTTCGTATAAAGACTTTTGCGCACGCCGTATACTACCTCGCGGAAAATCAACCATACATGCAGCCACTCAGGGAAGAGATCAGAAATATTGTCCAGCTGGAAGGCTGGACGAAAGAGGCCCTCGATAAAATGGATAAAGTCGATAGCTTCATTCGCGAATCTCAACGTATGCATGCGTTGGGCTGTTGTGAGCTGCCTCTACCCCAATTACTTTAAATGACGTATTCAAGTATTTTTCAGTGCTTATGTACCGCCAGGCCGTGAAAGATTACACGTTCTCGGATGGTACTTTTATCCCTCGAGGTACCACTCTCGCCGTGGCAGTCGATGCGTCTCACTTCGAGGATGAAAGCTACGACAACGCGAATGAGTTCAAGGGCTTCCGCTTCTCGGATATGAAATCCGAAGGAGACTCAAGGAAGCTTGGCATGGTCTCTGCACAGCCAGAATTCCTGGCCTTCGGATATGGAAGACACGCATGTCCGGGACGCTTCTTTGCAGCGGTCGAACTAAAGCTGATGCTTGCTCATCTGGTAATGTTTTATGATATCAAATTGAAGAACGGAGCAACCAGGCCATCGGATATTTATATTGCTTCGACACGCATTCCAAATCCTAAGGGATGTGTGCTATTACGGCAAAGAAAAAATGATTAAAGCTATGTATAATATTGTAGTTGACTCCATACTATTAATTACGATGTTCGATGAAATGTACGTTGTCTGCGTGGGCAAAAGATTAATGGCCAACGTGGGGATCGAACCCAAGACCTTCGCGTTATTAGCACGACGCTCTAACCAACTGAGCTAGTCGGCCGTATAAGATGTGCTAATAATGTTATATAGATATTGTATATAACGAATAGTAAACTTCTGCAACAGCTAACTCTATATTCAAGCTGAAACTATTTAGCAGCGTCAAACAGTTGTATTTGTAACTTTATTATAATGTTTATTTTAGACCAAATATTTGACTCACAGAAGATTTATTACTTAGTGCCTGTCCCTCATTTGTCTCGAAAACACGCTAGCTTCCTGTGGGGTATACTACGACTATGCTATCTAAATTCCTACGCATAATACAACAGCCACGAAGCATTTTCAATAGCAAGGACAAGAAGAAGCGGTACAGCATAGAGAGATATAAATGCTACCCTGCTTCGACGTGCAGGTTTGGGCTCAAGCTTCGTAGCATACGCTTCGAGCCAGGATGGATATCTATAATGTTATCTGCACATCCCAGCTGTGTCGTATCAAGGTGGACCCCTCGTCTCAAGATATAGCTAAAGATGAAACTTTTATTAGAAACTAGATACGAGTTCTCAGTGTTTGATAGTCAAACAGCTGTATTGAATATATACCTAGATATGGACATACGAAGCCAGAGCTGGCAGTATTTTTAAAAGACCGAGAATCATTGCGAAAAGTTAAAGACGTGCTTCAAACTGACAAAAGGTTTTAATTTCTTCATAAATGGCGTAAGGTAGCTAGAAGAAACTCATAGAAGGATAGTATTGCCTTTGACCCGGCACATGCAGGCTTACACTTCTAAACAACCCGGACGCGGGGGATCACTTCACTAGCTGATGTGTGATGCTCTCGAATGCCCAAGGTAATGGAGACTTTCCCCACATATTTGGATGATGTTTCGTCTCTAGAACGATTGACATGTGAGGACACGTATTACTCTGTCTGCCCCTGGCATTACTTGAGGTCTGCATCCAAGAGGAAATTATTTCTACTAGTATGTATAGGTGATAATACGACATGCAATACACACACCCCTATCCCAGCGATACGGCGATTCATAAACCTAATACACTTCCAGCAGCTACTCGACCCTGTGTGCGTTGCATACTACGGGCAATGACCAAAAGAAGTCAGCATCTGTAAGATGCTTAATTATTCCCGGATTCACCGCCACACGAAGGGTGTAGGTACTATTGAGTACCAATTCAGCTTAATAGTGATTTGTATGAAATGCCAGGAGGAGGCGCATCCGGGGGCAGGTTGTCCCGACTACGACCCGCAAGCTGTGGCATTTAGCACCGCCCAATGGTACTAGGTGGTGCCTCAAGCGCAAAGTCTTTGTCGGAAAGGACGGCGGATATGACTACGACAGGTAGATGTAGAGCTCCGGATTCTACTAAGTCTGTATGGTCTCGTATACGGCCGCCACTATCTCTGCCCGTGTTCAGAGGGCTCATTCAAATATAAGCTGAGTTAATGAGAAAATTACTATAAATCAGACATCAGTACTAGTTGAGCTGAGAAGAGTAGACGGCAAGAATACCAATGATTAAAGAGTTCTGCCGTGGAATGGATACAAAATACAGATTATATTGCAAAGAAAGTAAACAACGACTGACTAGCGTACAACGAGCGTCCCAGATTAAGTGGATGGCATTAAGCAAGATCATTGTCAGACAACAACCACGGCGAGACCTGATAGCCAGACGCACCAGCAAAAGGGTATCAGAAATAGCCCTAGTCGATAACTCCAAGATGGTCCTCTTTTATTGTGCCAATAGCGAAGATCTCTGTCGCGTCCACACGTGTTCCGACAATTTTTAGCCGCACACGCGTATTTTTCTCGATTATTTGGTCTTCAGATGCAAATGAAGGAGGATTGGAGTTGGGGTCGAAGCGCATGTCGGGATGGATGAGTTGGTGCGACACAAACACCGTTAGCGGGCCAACATCAGCAAAGAAGCCCATCTAGGGTAGCGATAGTTAGCGAATATCAAACCTACACAGCGAGCGCGCGCACCTTATTCACGTTGTTCACTACACCATCGACAACCTCTCCTTTGAACGGCTTGAACACAATCGCGCGATAGCGCGTTATGAACTCAGCCTGACCGCTCCCACTTAGAACCATGCCCTTTCCAATGTCGAGAATAGACACCACCGCGATAATGTATCCGAATTGACCTGAACATGTTCCCTCGACATCAGAGTACAGTTTTGATTCTAGGAAATTGAGCATGCGCGGCCCAAAGTACGATGGGTGCAGCAGGATCGTGTGTGTGAGTTCTTTCTACAGACATGGGTGAGTTACTAGATTTATGCTGAAGAGATTTGGACTCACAATAAAGAACATGGCGGTCACTGAGCTGGACGACGAAGAAGATGGCGCATTCGTTGTATGCAGCAATGAGCTCGCTATTTGTACATGTTGGCTAAGAACTTTAGAAAACGGTGATGTGCAGCCTTTCAGGCTTGGAACTTGAACTAAACTATAATCATGCATTTTCTGCCCATTTCTCTGCTTATTTCTCTCCACTTCTTGTCTCTGGCATGGGCGCAAGTTACGCTAGCGCCTCCGTCGACGTTTCCGAGCGCTTCGCAGTTTTCAGTGGGGTCCACGACGCCGAGCGGCAGCTCCAGCGCAAGTGGCAGCATCAACAGTTCAACACCGACGAGCTCAGCTCAATTTCCGATTCTAAGCGGGTTTTCATCTTGTGGTAAGTCAAGCGACTCGCTTTTCTTTGCCAGATCATTTATAGACTTTGATTTTGACAGTAACAACATGTTTATCGCTGGGAGTGGCGGCTGCGAACTGCTCAAGTGTGACGGAAGTTGACTGTTACTGCGGAAAGTACGTAGTAATTCGTGGTCTCTCGACAATAAAGATGACTAACTAATTACGTCCTATTACCACCAGGCGAAATTTCACATCGGAGATCGTTTCCTGTATATCTCAACAGTGTCCCACCGAAATCACCACCGCAGAAGACCTTTCTCAGCGTTTCTGCAACGTCGCAAGCAGCAGCAGGTCGCTATCGTTCCCTCCAACCCCCTCGTCCACGCCAGCACCATCTTCTTCCAGCTCTTCAACGTCTAGTGTATCGTCTTTGGCATCGTCTACGTCAACCACGGACACTGCAAGCTCCAGTGCCCCTGCTAACAACGGCGCGGCTGGTCGGCTTGATATACTCGGAGCTACTGGGCAAGGAACCGTGCTCGGCCTTGCTATGATGGCAGTAGGCATTCTACTCGGTGCCTGCATTGTGGAATGACTGATACGGTTTGTAAAATACCAAGACCTACGGTTCCCGGACATAAGACCATCATCATTGGTCAGTATACTTACTTTAGCAGCGCCCCATGTGTATACCCAGCATTTATATCTCATACATTAATTGCATTCATACTCGAGGTCCTGCTTTGTGAATAATCGAGCTCCTACGTCGAACGATCAAAAATGTATGCGCTTACCTCTGCTACAGATTATGCTAACAATTCGTTGGCGTATATTGGCCGAATCTTGTACTCGACCTCCCAATTCAAGACACAGATACATAAATAAGGAACGTAGTAGCATCATTCAAAATACAATCGATATATGTAATTGTTACAAGAGAAACTGCACCTAGAGCGGCTATACAAATTCAAATATTTCAGGATATTGGACAGTGACAAGGGGTTACAGCACTACGCCGTCACATAATTGTGCAGCACCCTTCATAGCGGCGTGCAGCAGCATCTCGTCTTGTTTCTTCCTCACGGCGTACAGCAGCAGCTCGTCTCATGTCTTCTTCGCGGCGTGCAGCAATAGTTAGTCTCATCTCTTCTTCGCGGCGTGCAGCAATAGTTAGTCTCATCTCTTCTTCGCGGCGTGCAGCAATAGCTCGTCTCATCTCTTCCTCGCGGCGCGCAGCAATAGCTCGTCTCATCTCTTCCTCGTGGCGTGCAGCAACAGCTCGTCTCATCTCTTCCTCGCGGCGTGCAGCAACAGCTTGTCTCATCTCTTCCTCGCGTGCAAGTCGGGTAAGCTCCTGCTGTCGCAGCTGCTCACGATGTAAGTCCTCTCGCCGAATCCGATCTTCTGCGCGCTGTCTCTGCTGTGCCATCAGCTGGGCATGGTTCTCATCGTTCTCCCGCTGAATCCGAATCGCATCCTCACGTGCGAGCCTTTGTTGTTCCAACCGCTGTGCAGGGCTTCTTTGTGCAGCTTCAGCCTGGGCACGCCACTCAGCGATGCGGCGAAACTCTTCAGCCTGATGTGCCAGGATGGCCTGGTCGTGTGCCTGATCTACAAATCCAGGAGCAGGTGGAGGATTAACTGGTTCATTGCCATAAATCCCACCATGAACTTGTCGAAGATGTCCGTAAATCCGAGCTGCGCTAAATACACCCATGCATCTCCAACAGATATGGGCCCCACATTTGCACGTCATATGGTTGCAGCCTTCAGTTTTCTGAATGAACACTCTACACTGGGGGCATTTCTTCACGCCGTTGGCTGATGCCCATTCGTCATTCAGTGTATCTTGTTCGGCAGGATCCCTATGCACTCTATGCTCTTCACATGTCATGCCTTCATGAGCTTCCTCGTGGCAAGCTGGGCAAATCGTAGAGAAGCACGAAGGGCACTGGAGAGCCTTCTTCGTATCGCACCGATAGATTTGAGTACAGTCCGCCGTTGTGCAGTACTTGAACTCTTGTGGATGCTGTTCCAGATACGTGACGAATGCAACCTCTAGGAGATCCTTAAACTGCTGCACTGGAAGAAACCGTTGAATTACTGGAATAGAAATTGATGCTCTGCAGTTCGCCTCGTTGCCTGCGCATACGAGGGGAAATTGCTTACTGTCGCTAGCGGAAGTCAGGTAATGGCGGATGCAGCCAGTACAGTATGTATGCCCGCATTGAAGCTGAACCGGGTTGGAGATGTCGTTGTCGAAGCATACTGGGCATGTGTCGGTTGCTCCGTCATGCCGTATAGGGCCACCTGGGAATCGCAGCAAGGATTCTTGTATCAATCGATTGAGATGGTGCATTGCCTCCTCGCCTCCTCTAATCACGACCTTGCAAGGACGGGAGGATATGTCAAGTGTTGCGTTCTCGTTGCCTAGCATTTCCTTCAATGTTGCCAGGCCCTTTTGAACGAAAAATCTAACCGACTCCCTCTTCAGTAGCACCACCCTCTCGAGAGATGCCAGCCTGTCAACCTCCGTCCTGACCATCTTTTTAGCGAGATTGACGGGATTCTCATCGCCAAAAACCTTCAACACTCGCAGTTTCCAATCACATCGAATGTATGCATTGGTGTCATTGTACACTCTGGCGAAGAAGTTCCCCGCTATCGGTGTCGAGAACGACCTATGCCAGTAACTTGAGTCTAGTTTTACCCCTGCCGCCAGACTCTCCACCCTGACCTTCAAAGATCCCACGGCTTTCTTGTTGTCTCCATGTACCTTTATGAACACTCTATTCCTGTCTTTAGCGATATCGATGCGAATGAAGGCTGTGCTCTTGTCCCCGACACCTCCCAAAGAGTTCCAACGTTGTTTTTGCGCGTTGTATTGTTGAATGGGTATCGTGATGGTGTATTCGAGAGCTTTTGGCAGGTTGAGATAATACGGAGGGTTCCCATACAGCAGCTGCTTCCCTTGGATGGAGTTATATGCTATTCTGGCTTCATCCCAAGTTTCGAACTGAGCTCGCACTGTGACGTTTCCAGTAGGCCCATAGAGAGTTAAGACGTCAAACTGTTGCATAGAGATAGGCAGGCCATGGAAGTGTTGCCGCAGGACATCAAGTGAACTTTGAACATCATAATTGGTCAGTTTCAGCACCCTAATCGAATGAGAATCTGTGAACTCCTGGACTTCATATATCTGAACTGTTGGATGGAGACCGATGATCTTTATCGCGGGTAATGCGAGCCCTGTCACATGTTGCAAATCCATCTGCACCCTAACCCGTCTTCCTGCACATGTCTTCTGGTCCAAGGCTCGAACCTTAGCTCGAGCTTCCTCCTCTGTCGCAAAATTGGCCACCATGCAGACCGAAGGTGCACGCCATGAAATCGTCAGAGTATTTGATTGTCGTGAAGAGCATCCCATAGCACCCCAAGAAGCATTGCCGCTGACCTCGAAATGGAGGGTTTGGTCTCTAAACTCAAGACCTTCCAGGCCAGCTGTAATTACTTCTCCTTGCTCTGCTTTTGTGAGAACAGTTGCCTCGACGTGTCTTCCTGCGTTCATCACTTTCGTTCCGAGCACAGAAAAGTCACTCGCAGCGACACCTTGCTGGAGGAAAATATCTGCAACTTCAGCATGCGTCACGTTACGAGGCAGGTGGGTGATAGTGATGCGACATAATTCAAAGCCAGTGACGATTCCTTGGATGTCAAGTCCAGCGTTGTACGTCACCAAAGATGAATCGAGCACGATTTGCTGTATAACCACTGCAGCCTCCCTCTCCCACTGCTCCTGGAGTGCCTCCTTTCTCGCCTTCTCCTCAGCTTCTTGTAAATGCTGTCTCTCTGCCTCTCGACGAGCTGCAGCCTCTTTGAACAACGCGGCTCTCTTCTCTGCAGCCGCTTGCAGCGCCGATTCAAGCTCTGCTCGGGCTCTTCTTTCAGCTTCTTGCCGCTCAACTTCCTGTTGCTTCGCCTTTACACCTTCTTCATCGCTCATGCCAGACTGATTCGGCTCACTCCCTTGTCCTGGAGCTGGTAGTTTCGCTTTGCTGTTCAATCTGTTCTGAATCTACCGCCAATTAGTACGCTGTTCGATGTGTGCTCGTTTTGAATAGGACGGACCGTAGGATCGTGCCTGTAACGACATTTCTCACCTCGTGTACACTTTCCTGCTTTCCAGTCAAAGCAAGGTTTCTCCTTTCTCGCAGGGCTATTAGAAGACTGCGATGTTGCAGGACCTGAAGGCAACGAAGATGGGCATTGTGTCGTTGATTTAGTAGCATCTGGCCCTTGGTTTTCGTTTACTGGGGCAGGAGTCGGCTGGTAGGGGACGTACAGCTGTCGTCGTGCGACATAGCGATTGTCCTTGGGTACACGTTGTTTGATACTAGATGTATTCGCCTGAATATACCATTTTTTATGAGAATGGAGGACCAGATGCGACGGCTGATAGAATACGCACCATTGCGTTGTGCTGAAACCTACAGGAATCACCAAACTTACATGTACCAGTTCGATTCCAAGAATGACAAGGTTGAGCTCGTTGTCCATTAGCATTATGATGTCGCGAACTTGTCGAGGGTTGATTTTCGGCCATAGTCCTGGGGGAAGATAGAGGGTAGAGATAGGCAGTGTGGCGCATTTCCCAACGTTGCGTCGTGTTTGCGAAGGGTGGTCCAACCTGTGTATTAAATTGGTGTGTTTCTGAAAATCAAGTGTAAAGCAAACCAAATACATGCGACTGCTTAGTGAAAGACGTACCACTTCGTCTTAAAGGCGCCAGAACGCTGTAAAACCTGTTCCATCTTGTAAGAAAATACTCAGCGCTTGATAAACCCACTCCTCTTGTTTTTCATGTAAGCTTTGCCTATTAGCACTTAGCTGAGATGTTGAAAATGCTACCAGGCTATGTACGTATTGGGCATAATGCCCTATCCTGATGCGTGCGGATTCGTGGTCAAAGTGTCCCAAGGTCCGATCCAAAAACCGATGAAGGTAGCAATGTCCGATCCTAATTTGACTTTGATGAGTATAGAAGGTGCTTCGAGAGGTAACATGCGCGATCCTAAAGTGTACGAATTATGGTCAAAATGCAAAATACGCATTCGTCAAAAATTGAGGTTTTAAGATCGGATATCAACCGACTTTATGCATATGGCCTATGTTGTCGTGTCTAAAGACATCCATGCACTTCCCGAAAACATGAGCTTCGCAATAATACGTCACAAATACAACCCTCAGTCTTTTCTATCATACCTGACATAAAGGCCATTTCTTCACGTCGTGTTAGGAAGCGGATGCTTCAGTGAGCTGTTCTAAGGCAGCTGGGTCTCTGTAGAGCCTTCACTAAGCACAAGTGATTCCCTCGTGGCCACTTGTTAGACAAGCGGAACAAATCGACGCCAAGAAGGATGGGCAGTGCACAAAAATTGGCCTTCTATTGCATCGGTAGATCTGAGAACCTTCTAATGTTGTGCAGTATCTGAAGTTGTTGGGATGTCGCTCCAGATATATGAGGAACGCGAGCTCAACCAGGTGCTTGAACGATTGTGGAGGGAGGGTCGCTGTGTGATGGGGGTGGAGATGTATGCCGGGGATAAAAATAGGGGCTTCACCTCTCGCTTCCTCACCTGTGCAACAGAGCGGAAACTTGTTTTCCTCGTGGATGATGATGAGGTAATGTCGAAGACACGTGGTGCTGTACGCATGCCCGCTTTGCGCAAAGCCAACTGACTATCGCTTAAGGAAAGTCGATAGTTCCAAAGGAGCAAGACGCTCAACCTCGCCTATGATCAATCCGCCTACTCGCTTTGACTTTCCCGTAGACTTGCACAGCCTGAACTCTCAAATCTGGACGTGCATATATGCCGGGGTGCGCGCATATACGAGCAGGAAACTGTTTCCCGTCAGCTCCCATCGAGGAACGGTGCCAGCATTCGGAGGAAAGCGTTCCCCGCAACGAGGCTCTCGACCCCTACTTTGAGAAAATCAACTGCCTTCTTGTCCTCACCCAGGAGCTAGATGGATATTCTCTCCTTCCTCTCGTTTAAAGTGATGCGAAAAACGACGTTGCTATTGCTAGTTTCATCGACGAGATCATCCCATAGGCGTTTCTGTGGGTAGTATTGCTGAATAGGAATAGAGACGCTGTACTGAGGTGGCTTGGGAAGGGGGAGCAAGAACACAAGAAACCCGGGCGCTAGGCACGTCCCGAGCAAGAAGTCTTAGCGGATCTTTTCCTCATTCCAGCTCTCGACACGACTCGCCGTCTTCGCCTCTTCGCCATCCGACTTCGTACTCCTTCAGATATGTATTTCGCCAATACCATAAATGGCAGCACAAGTCATCCAACAACTATTACGGGTCGTAGTAGGGAGCTTTCAACTTTTCCACTTGATATGATTAAGCAAATTTGGCGACAGTAGGATGGGGCATACCACAGGCAACCAGGAGGTGGTAAGGATATTCAATTTGTTAAAACCAGAACTACCCTAGCGTGCAGCGCCGTGCTTTCGCTAACCTAGAAGGATAACCCCCTTTGGGAGTCTCCGAATCCAATCCTATCCACTCCGAGAACGAGTATTCTGCCTTCCTTGCCATTCACGATGGCTGCGACTTCCTTATGTGAGTTGAAACGGACGTATTCCAATGACATGGTACAGATCCCGAGCGATCCCTTGTTGAGCGAACAACTCAGCGACATCTGTCGCCTTTGGGGCTGGATTTCTGGTGACGATTTGACAGAGTTCGAATCCAGTGGCGATGTTCTGGGTAGAGATATAGGCTCTGCAAGTGACAAGAGCCAATTCAAATGCTGCAGTGACAGATGCATCTTGGACATGTCGTTACCCCAGAGCTCTCTAGGCGGTCTCCTGTTGCAGAATTCGCTATCGTATCTCGCAAGCGTCTGCCCATTCTGGATCCCTCTCGCCGCATCGATAGCTTCTTCTATGGCCCTCCTGCGAGCTTTTCAGGTAGCCTGAGCTTCTTGTACGGAAGCTTGACGTTCTTTGTTGGACGGACTAGCTAGACGCCGATCCACCGTCAAACCTAGCAGTAACTGTGAGAAGAATATACATCACTATCTGGAAAGCGTACGGGGGTATCACTAGAATCTGTTATATGCAGGTCTCTACGCCTATCGCTGAAGGTGCATTGACCAGCAAGATAATGGTAACATATCTGTGGGCCGTTAGCCATGAATGTTATTGTGAGTTTCCGTTCAAGTCAACTTGATGCTCAAAGGGATTCTTCCGTCCATTTGGATTCGAGGTAGCTGGATAATCAGGATAAGGCTGCCCGATGTGATGATAAGCGTCGTCACTCAGCGAGCTTGACTTTCGCATTGAGTTCCTACCTGTGACAGAAGATCCAAGCTCTCGCTTGCTAGGAGTTTAATACATAAGTATATCGTATAAGAGCATGAAAATTTATGCCTTGAAGTCCTTGGTGTTAGAACAGACTGTGCTGCTGGGTCAGCCTGTACTGGTGGCTGTGACGAGTCAAGTCGACAAAAAAAGACCGACACCAAGGATGAGCGCGCTGGCCATGTTTTGTTTAGAATCGGTCCGAGTGATCCGCAATTGGTAAAGCGAGAGATTCTAGCCAAGCTTTAGCACTAAGCGGCTGGGAAAGGTCTTCGAATTTTTCTTAAAAATGCAGGAATGGCTATTCAAGATTAAGAAGTGGGTATCTACCGTTTATAGAGATCATAAATATCATGTATAAGTAAAACTTCTTATAGGAATTATCTCTAGTTATAGATAGGCCCGTGAAATATTGGCATTCTCCAACATTTGGACAGCATCCCGAATGGATGCATCAAGTGTAGTTGACCACGCTGGAAACAAGAATCATCAGGCCGTTTACTTGACTGAAAAAACATATACTCACTCCACTTCCAATTTTCTTTAATAGCGTCTCCGATCTCCGGAAGTCTTTCAGTATCTTTGTCGGCGTCGACCCCAGGTAGCTGGAGCCCAAAAAGTCTCCCGTTCACAAGCGAGCGCTCTGCAACTTCAGTTGCTACGGGCCTACGAATATTATCGTAAATTGACAGGGCTTGATTGATATTTTCCAACCGAGTGAGGCGATGCCCGAGAAGTGTAGCTAAGATGAAAGCATCCTATCGAGCTAATTTAGTGTTTTGGCCAAGCAATAGAGTCTATCAAATGCTTACTTCGATAGCCTGTCCTGCACCTGACGCTTGTTGTGGAGACATCGCATGGGCCTGCTTGGGTGTCAGAAAGTATCGAAGCATCGAAGATAGAGTAACTCACAGCGTCACCGAGGATCGTGACGTTTCCGGATACCCAGGAACGCAAGGGATGGGAGGTGTGAACGGCCCATCGAGATGGTTTGTCGATGCACTAAATTTAGAGGAATCAAATCGTAAATGCTATCATTTGATTGCAGATCTCTCGGTTAGAAAAAACGTACCTGGAGAATAGCTTGAAGCTCTGGTTCCCAATCTGCGTGGACGGCGAGGAGCTCATCTTTTTCTACGTTTGTAACCCACGGCCCTTGGAACGGAGTTCCAGCCAATTCCTCCCTAGCGTGGAAAGCACCGATGTTGATAAGGCTTCCCGAGCTGATTGGATATACAACCACGTTCTGCAAACGTTCCTGGTTGAGCAGAGCGGCTAATGTTTTAAAAGGAAATATTACTTACCACGTTCTGGCCCATGTACTGAATGATAGGAAAGCTTGAGTGTAATGACGCAAGAGAAACAATTACAAGACTTACCATAATAGGAATTGAATTGGTCTGCGGCACTCGAATATTTTGCTCGGGGTGAGCGTCACGATATGCTGTCAGGCGATCCGTTGGAATTAGTGCCCTGTATGCCACTATTCCAGTCCATTTGGGTTCAATACTCCTTAGTAATTGGTCGGCCTCTTTCAATCTTCCTGTAGACGCGGCTTTCTTGGCTTGTTCACTCAAGAGCGAGCGTCGAACGGCAGACTTTATTCCGTCTGCGCCGATAAGTAAATTGCATGTCTCGACCGTGCCATCGTAGAAGAAGAGTTCGATATTTCCTGATGATGTTTGCGTATATGAATTCAAACGACGGGAGAAATGTGTCTTATAGTGGGGTGGAAGATGCTTTATGAGAACTTCCAGGACGTCGGGACGGTGATAGCGAAGGAAAGTCCCTGGTAAGGGTTGAATAGTAGCCTTTGCTAGGCATATACAAGACATACCTTGCGTTTGTAATTTGTAGAAATCGTGCCCTTCTGGTTGATCACTCTTGCGGAAAATGAAGGTGTCGCCTATATTGATAACAGTTAGATGACGGATCGTTTACAAAGTATATCTAGATTGACGTACATTCATTGTATGAAGGCTTTACTGCAGTGATTCGAGCAAGATCCTCGTCAAGACCCAGATGTGCAAGGATTTTCCAGACCCGGGGCCAAACACCTATCCCTGCACCAACCTCTGAGAATTCCTTCGCAGCCTCGTAGATGGTAACATCAATGTCGGGGTATTTGGATAAAGCCACTGAGTACAATATATTAGCTTTAAGGCATCGTCAGCCATGATTGATATACTCTAAAGCCTACCTGCAGCAGCTAACCCGCCAATTCCGCCTCCGCTAAACGTAAAGCTAAGAGTTAGAGTTATTTCAGGTTACGAACAAGGTAAAATACCAAATAGCAACACTGAATTTCTTGGGTGCCATGATACTCGCACAGAAATGTATGTCGTTCATGACCGCAGATACACCTTTATATACAAATTCTCTAAAGGCACTACGGGATGACCGCACATCGCCAGCTGATGTCCACTTAGCGATCAAAACATGTCAATTTCTGTCGCAGCCGACGCGTCTCCTGCGGTCTTGAAGTCCTCGGACCAGAGTATATGGCGGCGAAACTCAACATCCAGATCCATGATCAAGTCTCTAGAGCGTGAAAGATCTCGTCATGAGAATGTATCTGCCAGTCAATGAATTCAAAGCTTCTAGGCCCGATACGACTGAGGAAACATGACCATGG
The DNA here is from genome assembly GCA_004379715.1 of Crucibulum laeve. Classification (NCBI taxonomy): domain Eukaryota; kingdom Fungi; phylum Basidiomycota; class Agaricomycetes; order Agaricales; family Nidulariaceae; genus Crucibulum; species Crucibulum laeve. The sequence goes on from ML213637.1 coordinate 164,065, forward strand.
ACAAGCATGGTCCATCATAGCGACAGGCGAATATAGATAATTCCGAGAGACCAGGAATTGGAACAGCATACTGCAATGACAGATCGGACGGGATCATAGTCCACACGCACTCCGAGACATGAGAACAAAGGCACAGGTCGACATAATACTCCCCAAGTAGGGTACCTACAACAGAGAGGAGCAGTGCTGTCATACTCCCGCGAGCGTTGTCGTTAGGCATTCGCTGGGAATATAATCTTGACATCCAATAACATGTGAAGACATGTCGTAAGTTGGGTGCATTGAGAAAGGACATACACTTGAGCTTGGAATACACATTCGAGCGTCTCCTTGCGGTATTGATCCTTGTATTAAGACCCGAGAAAAATGAATTACAGAATTTATGCAGGTCCACTTTGCCATGATTGGCCATTTCATTTCTTGTAGGAGATTTTTGTACAGTCCGACTTGGCGACGCTACCTACTAGCTAGCATTGTCCGAGTCTCCCGGCTTGGGCTTTTGCGAGGAGGGCGGTAATACTAAAGTTTTACTTGAGAGGTACAGCAGCTTACTTGGTAGAAGATGCTTTATCACTGACATGAAGGAAATTTTATCGGTTAAATGGATGAGTCCGTTGGCAAGGGGAAACTCACAAAGAAAGCTTAGAAGGTCACTTGACCGCTTGAGTTAAAATGATCAAAATGTATTAAAACTGATGGTAAATTTGGAGTTTGAGTATATTTGGCAAAGACTTTGTATTCAATAGTGACATTTGTGACGTCACCTCCCCTCGACTCACCTCCCCCTTCGACTCACCACCCGCCAGCGCCACCCAGGTCGACCAGCTACCTTTCATCCAAGCTATTCAGGCTCGTGAGTCTTCTTCTGTGAATTAATAAAATTACCAGAAAAAGGTACAAATTGGCATGGTGTCTGCTTTGCCAATTGCAGAGTTGTGAGCTTGTCTGGTGAAGTGTAAAATATATCTGTAAGAGCCATCTTTAAATCCCTAAACTCTGAGTTTACTTCCTCCCATAAGTTATCAAGGTTTTTGAATCATATTTTTAAGGATGTATGCACGTAAAAAGGAATTTAAAAGCCTGTGGCCCCTGTCTACGATGAAAGCGAACGGGTCAAAATTTTGACATATCAGAGTCGTCAGCGAGAAGATCATTCACAAAGTCAGTAAGTAACCCATATCCCTGAGAAACCTTTAGCGTGTACTCCAAGTTTGGACATTTTGCTATAGATACTGAAGATGTAGGTGTCAGTAGTATTGGTAGTGTGTATACGGATTTGCTTCTTCAGTTACATCATACGTGTTTACGGGCATTTGGCGCCGCTCTGACATTACGGCATCGGTAATTGTAGGCCGTTCGAATGGCACGAGGTCAAAAGAAGCAACCTCCAAATAACTATCGCGGACGGTGAACGGATCCTTCTTATTCATCGATGGTGAAAATCCCCGGAAATAGCCCCTGTAATCATAGAGGATGCTCCTTGACAATGTTTTACATGTGGTCGAGTCCTGCGGCGGACTAGAATCTACTAATTGGATAGCTGCTAATCTTCGTCACACTCCCGCGAGGGGCCTGGGCCGAAGACTCGACGGCGGATATGCGTTCGAATAGATAATCAGATGACACATACCGCCATTGATAGGTGGAGATAATGTTCACAGTGACATCTTATTCAGAATGACATCGGCCTCGTCACATCGATGATGGATAAATAGGGAGGCTAAACGCTAAGAGCTTCCTCCAGCGACACCTTCCTGCACCCTCCTTCCGTTCATCCTTTCACTTATCATGCAACTCATGAATGCTATGAAAGCCTTTACTCTTCTATTCATTTCGATGTTAACGTTAGTTGCCGGCACTCCTCTTAGTCTTGACACTAGGGACGTCTTTGTACCTCCAGTATTGTATCCTCATACTGGTACTGTCTGGAAGATTCTTGCACGCCATAATGTCACTTGGTGAGTACCAACCTTCTTCTGGTAGTATAATATAATAATGAGTTCGAACGACATCCTCTAAGGGATGTCTCCAATCCTCCCGCCCAGATCACGAATCGTTTCGGAGCAATTTATCTAAGGAAGGATGGTTTGATAGACCTTGATCGTATGTTCATACCCACTTATTGGTCATTTTCATAGTTTTAGCTTATGTGTGGCTGTTTAGATCCTCTCGCAGAAGGCTTCGACATTCTTTTAGGTAGAATCGAGGTCGAAGTTCCCAAAGTTAAGCCGAGAAATGATTACCAGATTGTCTGTGAGTGAATCCCCACCTTTTATCCAATATGAATAGCTGATTAGTGGTATGTGTCAAGTGTTTGGCGACTCTGGGAATTGGTCGGGTACCTTCACCATTAAGAAGTAGTTCCGTGATACATCTAACTCACAAGTATCTACGCGTCGCAGCAATTTTTTTTAACGGACTTAGGACTCTGTAAAGCATTGTATTTTTACTGTATCAGTGAAAGTTACCTCATTGAAAAATATTGTATAAAAGAGTGTATATACGTCTTCAATTCCATATCCAAATGCCCTGCTAATGATGAGTTACGCAAAGACCTCTTTCAAGACGTCAATGATCTTGTTTACTTCTTCAACAGTATTGTAATGAGCTAGGGAAATTCGAACCACTCCATCTTCCGGGTCAAGTTTGGGGGTCAGACTTTCGACGAGCGTGTATGCATAAAAATGGCCATATCTGATCCCGATCTGGTAGGTATGATAGACAAAGTTAGATTAGAAAACATATAGAAAAGAGTAGGAGCTTACACCGCCTTTCTGATCGAAGAAACTGACAATATCTTTGCTTCTCAAAGATTTCTGTCCTACGACGACGAAACTAATAGTCGGGGCTCGATTCAAGCTTGCCGTTTCTTCTCCAACTACTCTTACTCCACGCTCTCGCTGTACGGGGTCGGTAAGGAATTCCAGCAAGGGTTTCGCAAGAGTTAAATCGTGTGCAGAAATTGCATCGAAAGTTGTTTTGAGGTCATTAGCGGGTGTCAGGGACAAGAGGTACGGAACGACTCCAGTACTTCCATAGACCGTTTCGTATCCTGGCCCGCCAGGCTGCAGTTTATAGGCGACAGTGTTAACTTTAAGGAAATGGTGGACAATTTGGGAAACCGAAGTCTGAAGAGCAGAAGCACGGACGTAAAGTCCGGAAATATGAGGACCATAAACCTTTCGAATTCAAATAATTAGCGGAGCAGAAATCAGCTCGTGGCGGAGAATATACCTTATAAAAAGAGAATATACAGAAATCAACGTCCCAATCTTGGACGTCAATCTGCCTGTGTGGCGCGTATGCAACACAGTCGACAGAGATCTCAACCTTCTTCGCTCCTTTCTCCTTTGCCGCAGTGCGGACAGCTTTTGCAACTTCCTTTACCGGAACAATGGATCCCAGAATGTTAGAGCACGCAGTAAAGGCCACGATACGAGTCTTGGAGGAAATCAACGGAATGAGATCCTCAACTCGCAGCGCGACCGCGTAAGGATTTTCTTCAGAGATCTGCCTATGCTTCCAGAATTTAACAATAGCACCACGACGCACAGCAAGGTTCTTCCACACTCCAACGTTGGCTACAATTGGATCCGACATCAGAACGAGCACAGAGGATCGCGGCTAGCGGGTACTTTACCCTCATGTTCCCCAGTTACGATGAACTCATCTCCTGGCTGTATGTCATTCTCCAGCCCTCGGGCAAGGTTTACGAGATTAAGTGTACTGCTACTTCCGAAGACAATCTCATCGGGAGATGCCGCGTTGAATAGTTTCATAGCTTCATGGGGACCATCTACTAACACCCGTTTCGTGCTTTGTACCGCGATTGAATAATCAGCTCCGAGCTGAACATTTGTATTAAGGAGATAATCAGTGATCCGATCGACGACCTCTTTTGCCACCTGCGATCCGCCTGCGTTGTCCGCAAAGATGTATCCAGTGCTTAGGATAGGGAAGTTGGAGCGTGCTTTGCTGATGTCGAATGAAGACATGGTTTGGTTGTGAGTCAGGTTCACTGAAGATTGACCTGAGATATTGGATGATAAAAGACAAAAGACATGAGAGCGATTAGAAAGCAAGAAGCCGATAGTATCATGTGCCTGGAAGCTTGCACATTTGTTCACAGGCATTTGAGTGACTGCTGAATCTCGTTCAGAGGGTGCTTTTGACTGTGATAATGGGGTATTGGTGAGTTGGGGCTGTGTAGATTAATTAGAATGATTCTATGCTATAATAATATAACGATGTTATAGTTAATCGTTAATGTAAGAAATAGTAAACAATACAGACCTCAAGAACACCGTCTGCTTGTAATTTTCCTTACCCGGGCTTCCACATACCCGGACCGGAGGACGGAAAGTATCCGGGAGACGGTATATTTAAGCTAAAGCAACCCCTTGGTTAACTGAGAGAGCTCAGAGTTACGTATGAACAACACTCACGACTACATCCAGTGAAATGCATCATATGTGATGCATACGACTGCATCAGGCTTCTCTATCCCGACGATGCGAAGGAAGCCAAACATATTATTTCCTGTTGCATATTTCACCTAGTGATTGAGCGGCTTGTTCCTGATCCTCAAAATATAAGCACTCCCTCGTTATAGGTAGCTATAAATGCTTACACTATCAGTTAATTAACAAGTACGAGTATTGATATCCGCTTGTTCAGTGATTATGGACGGTTCGTTACGGCAATATGCATCACGTCGTCTATCTATTTGGGTTACCGAGCAAATAGCCCATAAATTCGTAATCTCAGTTGGGTTTATTTTCAAGGACATATCAATATGAGATGCATCTAGGCAAAATAACCTGAAAGACAGTGACATTCAGCAGCTTGACTCGCTGTCGTGGAAAACTCGTTACTAGGACATTACCTGGACAGTATTTGGTTCTAAATTGTTCACAACAACTCCAAAAATTTATTACTGCATATCTGGAGGTGTAACATACGCTGAAGTGCTAGGGAAGTGAAGCGTGTCGAAGCAAGAGTACTACATGAGCTGAGTGATTGCGAGCGTCGCTTTTCGTACTAGTAGTCGGCATTCGCCGACATCATTAGCAACAAATACACTCAAATTTATTTAACGGCGCCAATATAGCTCCAGTCTTCGTGCTTCGAAGTTCCGACTTCCATAATGCTGTCATCAAATTTCAGAATGCAGCTTTACCGTTCACTAACTTGCCTCAGCTGGCTGAAGCATTCTGAAAATAAAGGATTACGATATGTCTCCTGGACTGGCCTCGATGTCTCGGGTCTTCAGTTTTCCGATGAAAGAGGAACAGATCTGTGAGACGGATGGGTCTGGGGTGGGCCGTCGATCTTCGGCGTGAAATCTCCACCTGTGAACGGCATGGCCATGCCCTTTCGCCGTGTTTCGTCTATGCTTAGCTTGGGGCGTCATCAATTCTTGGAGTATAAAGATCTCTTGCTCATCAAAGCTTCAGTTTCAATCCCAAGCTTAAACGTCAGTTGGAACACCCCGTACTACCACTAGAAGATGAACTTCCTCTTCGTATACACCCTTGCGACACTCTTCTCTGTGGTGTTTGCACAACGTGCAGCCATAGGCTTCCCGAATGATGGGACATCTGTCACTGCGGGATCAAAGCTGCTGGTCGAGATAGACAGAGGGGTAAGCTCAGTCAGCCTCACTGGAATCGAAATGGATTCTGACAAATTATTACAGAACTCTCTTTCTGCCTCACAGGAAGTTGCCATTGTTATCGGCTTGCAGTCATGTCCGTCTTCAGCCTGCGCTGCGCCATCGGATATTATGGGGTCTATCCTCTACAATGGTCCGTTCGCCCCTAAACTTCAGGCAAACGCCACATTCAAGCCTCCCCACCAAAATTTCACCGTCACTATTCCATCAACGATAGCAAAAGGGAAGGCTCAGTTAGGTGTGGTACATGTCTCTCTCATTGGGGTAAGCCATTGCCTCTTTCCTCGCTCTCTCGCTCTGACTTACATTTCCTTCAGGCTGGTCAAGCTCCGTTCCTTGAAACTTTCAATATTACTCTCAACGTCGTCTAAATATTTATACCAACCGGGACAATCTCTAGTTTCTCTCCAAACTCTGGATATCCAAATGACACTTACCACTAGTAGCTGTATTATACTCCCATCTATTCGGGTCTATACATTGTATAATGGATTCCCTTTGTCCCTTCCCTTGCTGAACTCTGAGTCTTTGAAATTTGCTCATAGTCTCCACCACTCCACTTCATCGTTACCAACAACGTCTGGTTTCACGTTCGACTTCTGAATGGTGGTGGCAAGAACGATGGAACATGCGAACTGCCCCATTCTATACTTACATGTGATCACTGGATGTTATTCAATTTAGCTTAGCGCCGAATCTCTCGGAACCTGTTGTGCTAATTTTATCTTTGCTCCTTCAGAAACAATCATGTCGCTTCTTTTAACCAATCACAAACTCTTATGTTCTCCACAGCTTCAAGGTCGCATTCTACAGCACATCCTTCGATTACGGGAAGGTGATCCGTCATGATCAGCATGATCTCACGAGCAGGTTTTCTCGTCTTCCTTTGATTTCCATCTTCGCATGGCGCATTTATCAAATGAGCTAAAAATAACATTGATTTTACTTGTCAACATGTCCTTGCATACCCTGCGTAAGTTTGTTTTTTGAGTTGATCATTGACATATCTGAATTTCTGATTCTTATCCTTCCATTCCTGGTCCTCTGCGATTGCTGAAGCAAGGGCTTTGTTGTGGACCGACGGGGCCCTGTGGCCGTTACATGAAATGAATCACTATTAGTGGCGAAGAAATGAGGTAATCGATGTCCTACTATGTGTATTGGGCGTCCCTGCTGCGCCGTCCTGCCAAACGGATGGCTATATATACGCTGTTGAGTGGGCCTGTTTCACCTCATCGCCTCTGTTCACATCCTTTCGCCATGACGCTTATTTTTGGAACACTGTTCATATCTTTGTTGCTTGCTGTGACGGTACATGCCCAAAGCAGCTTCATTGGGTATCCTGTAGGTGGGTCGAAGGTGACCTCGGGCAAGAAATTCACCGTGCAAGTCGTCAGACCTGTATGTACGGAGAAATTTCCCCATCTCGTTATGCGCTAATAATACTTCCATAAAGAACAGTATCGAGGGGTCTACTGAAGTCGGCCTTGCGATCGCTTTATTATCTTGCCCAGATCCCGCATTCCCATGTGCCCCGCCGAGTGCTCAGTTAGGATCCATTCTCTATACTGGTCCTTTTAATCCTCAGCTGCACGAATTTGGGAGATTCTACGAGAACTTCACGGTGACTGTTCCCGGTGGGATGGCCAAAGGAACGGCTCAATTGAGCACCAGTCGGTTCCATTTGATTGGGGTGAGTCCAAATTTGAGATTATGTCTTGATATCTGGAATCCACGTTCTCTTCGAGCAGGCCGGACCCTCTCCAATACTCGAATTTAATAACTTAACGCTGACTGTTGTCTGAGAATTTGAAGAACCCGTTCCTGTGACTAGTAACTAATATTTGAATATAAGACGATGCTGTAAAAATCTTGTGATTCTGATCGAGTCTTTCTTTCATGAGAATATATTTGGGAATTTGAATAATTCATCTGTCTTAATAAGTCATACAATACCAAAAACTTGGAAGAGGACAGTTATCCACTGTCTCATGTACGTTATACCGACGTTCATTTTTGTCTTCAACTGAAATTAGAAGTATGAGTCCTTACCCAATTTGAAGGTACATATGTCTGGTAGAGTTGAATAGTAGAACTACCAAAGAAAACTTCAGGAAATCAAGATATAAGCGATAGATAGCTGCGGGTTAATGGCGTAACACTGACTGAAAAAAAAAACTATAGCCTCTGATGTTGTTCCGTTTAACTTTTTTTTGTTTTTGCTTTGATGTACTCAAATTGAACGTAGATTTTACAATGGGCCCTCAAACGAGAGAAATTGTTGTACTAAAAAAGCGAACAATGAAAGTGTAACACTGGACATTTGCATAACAACTAATAGTGGATGACTGTGCTGTAGATCTGAAAATAAATGTCAACCCATATTCAAGCTGAGGACCTTTGTGAATGGAATTAGACTGTTGCGATAACCTGCTATGCTATCAACCCTTATCGAAATAAGCGCAAGGTCACCTTGAGTATCCTTAGCTTGGTAAACTCTATCGTGTACGCAGATTTTGATGGTTCAAACCAATAAAGAGCCTGGAATAAATCCACTACATAGGAGGCAAAGGACAGTTAAATAATATTGATATTGACCTTAGTACTGAAAGGTAGTTCACGATGACAAGTATTTAGTGGAACTTTATAGATCCCCCACCGAGTCATATTTGGGGCACAGATCATCCCAGGGCGCTATTCATCAAGCTTAGGAATATTGACGATACAACGAATAACATGAAACTTACTGGGTGGATCTTCTGTTTGAATAGTCTCGGGATCCTCAGCGAAAACAACAGCAAGTCCCCTAGAAAGAGACTCAGTTAGATAATTGCTAGGTCAGCAAAGATACTGGATCCCTACGTTTCTAAGTGGTAATCAATGTGACTATGTAGCAAAAATAGGTTAGTTCAGATGATTGAAACATAAGAATTTTTAACGTACCAGTGCAGGATCCAGGGTCCAGGATTGTCGGTTGTGAAACGAATAGTAACATTGTCACCACTGTCACCAGCAGAGACCACATCTCGGCGAACAGGATTGGCAAAGTTTGTTGCACTACTACCTGCGCTTCTGACAACATCGAAGGTGTGCTAGGGTTGAGATTAAGTCAACATTAAATATGATATACAAATTCAAAAATCGTACTCCGTGTAAGTGGAAAGGGTGCTGTGTGAAACGTAAGTATCGATGAAAGCAAAGCAATAGTCAAATTCTTACCGGACCGCCTACAGCACCACCTGGGATGGATAACTCAACGACTTGATTGCGCTTCAAATAGTATACGCTCCCTGCTGGTAGTAGATCTTGGGCAGGACGAGCCCCGCTGACCAGTTGGAGTAAAACGGGCTTATCGGGTGGTACGAAAGAGGCACCGTTAATAGTGAAAGTCAGGTCTTGTTGATTAAAGCCCATAGCCAAATTGATGGCTCGGTCTACACCACCAATAACAGGTCTTCCAGGTGCTCCTGGTCTCTCCAGAGGGCGCAAGCTTGTCTCCCGTAAAGGATTGGTAGAGGGTACAATCGCTGCCGCTGCTGGTTCCTCAACTGCGGCACCAGAATATCGAAGAATAGCAGAGTTAATTCCACCATCGAATTTATCACGGTTACCCAGATTTGGATTAGCACGAATCCAATAGTTACGGTTTGGCTGGTTCGCATTCAGCACGAAAGAGTAACGTTGCCCTGCGAAGATCTGGATAGAATCTACTGTTAGAGGCTGAACATTTACGCCATCGACTTCGATAATAGTCTGTAGTTGAGATATTTCGTTGAGAACTTGGAAGAGGTAATTAAGTAGTCGTAACCCACCATGGTATGACTATCGATAGAGAAGACGTAATTTGGATCACATGAGATGGACACTAGACGGAAGCGGTATCGAAGACCTTGCGAAACGTTGATCACAGCGAGAGGAGCAGTAGGGTCACCACCAAAAGCACGTCCTTTTCCGTTAAAAAGAGTAGAGTCAGGAGTTGGGAATCTTCCACCGAGCCTGGCAGGGACGTGGTACCTGTGATGATGTTCGATGAGTAAGAAGCAATAAAGCTGAGGATTGTCAACTTACCAATCAGCCAAGGTGATGATCGTTGCCTCTATACCACGGGTTAGCTTGAAAATCAAATCATCTGGAGCTTTATGCACAAACCGTTGTCAATATCATATCTAATTTCCAGCATTCATGAGTTCTAATCACTAAGTCCTAAAAGAGTTGCTTACTTGTCGAGGTGCGGATCGCTTGAATCATAAATAACCATGGCCCCCCGAAGGCCATCGCAGTATTGTGTTGCTAGTAGAAAATTCTTCCATCAGCAAGATAGTAAGTAAACTGTCATCGGATTGCGGGCTTACAGTGATGCGAGTGATACCAGAATGTCCCAGCTTGATCAGAAGCGTTGAAATCGTATAAGAAAGATTGCCCTGCTGAGATAGGACATTGGGTAACACCAACAGGCCCATCGGCCCAAGATGTTCCTTTCATGAAAAGACCATGCCAATGCTATCAATGCAGCGTGAGTGCCAACACAAACACGTGGACAGGGCTACATACGATACTGGTGGTTCTCAACATGGCGACATTGTTGGTGAGTTGATTGACCACGTTAAGACGGAAGTGGCTTCCTTTGAGGCCACGAACAACTGGTCCAGGAAAAGTACCACCCACAACGATCGCGCTGTGTTAAACTGGTTAGCTATAATGATACGGCTCAAAGGAAAATAAGACATACTCGCGAGGAAATCCGTCTGGAGAGATTCTAGCGTTCGAAACGACCATATTTGCAGCCGGCCCGATGAAGGCATTAACTGCTGATAACACTGAGAGTACCACCAATGAAGAGAAACAGAGCATGTTGCTACAAACTCTGTAGAGTAGCGTTCGCCTGAAGTCGAGTTGAAACTTGGGGATGCTGAATTTCCCCACAGCGTTTTATATTGTCAATATGCAAAACCGAACCGTCTCTAGAATATCATTTTGGCTGTCGATGCTTTCCGAATAGCTGAACGAAAAGTCCATCGTCTAGCCCCCAGGGTGTTGAAACGTCAATTGCCGACTGAATTCTGGCAAGAAAACAGGCGTATTGGAAGATGTCGAACTAAAATCCTGTCACCGGTGTTTGCTTGTAAGGCAGAATCGCCGGCAAAGAGCCGTTCTACAGCCATCCCTGCATACGCACAGTAAGACAATAGCTGATGATCAGAGGCGGCGGAACAAAAGAACCGTCGAAAAAGGTTCGAAAGGCTGTTCTACCAGCGCCCCTGGAAGGTTTAGCCAGTAAGCGAGAAGATGGAAGACCATTGGTAATAGGTATAATGGCGAAAAGTGGCGTCGGTATACGGCTCTAGTCTTCCAGCGGGACAGCTGCTGCCAAAGCTTCAATGCTCGCCGTCACGCGTACGCGACATCCTGAATGGTGAAACGAATGTGGAGGTTAGCAAATTCTCAATGGTTGGATATAAGCCAAACCAAGGTATCGACCACTCACTTTAACACAGTCAATACCACCCCATCATGCAGCTCAAAGCTCTCTTGTTTGCCTCGTCGATCGTGTTGGCAGCTCATGCGGTATGACATGCTGGTCTGACCATCGGCTTCTTATACTCATCCGTCTGATAATTAGCTCGATACACGGGCCACACCAACGGTTGTAACAAAGACTTACACATACACTGCAACTAATTACTACGACACGGTAGTACCACAGTCGCCGTACTACACAACTGCGACCAGCGTCGAATATTGGACGTGAGTAGATCCATTAAAACATGAAGACTTACGCTAAATTCTCAATCAAGGGTAACATCAACTTTTACAGTCACCCCTACACCCAAAGCCTAGCCCGCATCCACCGTAGTGTCACGTCGCGCTCGCCGAGAGCATTGTATCGCCGTTGTACGAGTTGCATAGTTTTACAACAATATATTTATACAGCTTTCGAAATTTTATTGAGAAAGCAGAAGTTCCGAATAGGACTCGAGGAACAAGTAGCTGGGGAGTGTGTTCGAGTTTGCTGTGAGGATTAGAACAGAGGTGTTCATGAACAGTTGAAAGTAGCGTTCAGTCACTGTAACGCATCACGTCACTTAAACGCTGTCTTGCGATTGACTGTACACTTTATGGTACCATAAAGGGTAACTGATTTCCGCGTACACGACCGTAACGCTCAGTGGATAGCACACAACTTGATTCACCCCACGACTTCGAGGACACTACAATCTCCTATGTCTGACGTCCCTTTCGGTCTCGGCCCAACCCAGTCAGCACAGTCTCTAGCTCACATTTTGCTGGAGGCTGCAGCACGCCTGGATGATAAGTTGTTGTCTTATGGGTACACGCTCGGTGATCACAAATTATGGTGAGTTACCCTTTCTCGTTCGTCCTCAGTCACTCATCGTTGCTAAAGCAGACTCAAGTCGCGCTCCTCCCATCACATCCCATGCTTTACTCAAACCTAAACCACTTCACGCGCTTTCATTCAGACACTCACATTCGCACCGGGGGATCACGATCAATTCGTCCGCGCCTCACTAAGAAGTTCACGTCTGTCGGTGTAGAAGGAACGGAACATGGCATTGCCTTCTTCGACAAGAGCAGCACTCGTTTTGAAGTCGACATGGGCAAATCAGACGAAGATATTGGTCATGAAGAGTGCCGACTTGGGTTATACATGCTGCCAGGACTTTGGTAGTTCGGTCCTGGGATTTGGCCAAGGTTCGTTCTTTCCACCTCTCTCATTCTTCTATTTCCATCAAATATAATCCTTACCCTGTACACCCGCAGAAATCAAACTCCCTCGACATCCTCCTCGACTACCTTCTTATCCATATGATCTTCATCTTCCTATTCACCCGCTCCCGGCATCTTGGGGGCTAACTTCTGGCTCCCACTCGCCATCCACTATTCACCTAACTACCTCCATCTCAGCTGACGGCCAATCCAAATTGAAGCCTGCGCCAAAGATCATTACCGAATCACTTACCGCCGTCTACCCGCCCATCACCCGTGACTATGGATCTGAGATCAGTGTCGGTGGTCAGAGCCAACTCGAAGGTCAGGATTGAAAGAGGTGTGTGTCCTGGCGGCACTGATCTCAGTGTGATTGCCTATTGTTACGTACGATATTTGGCAGCAATCTTGGGGGTTATGATTGAGGTGAGCGAGTTCTTTCCACTCATTCTTTGCTTCATTCAGTTTTCGGGCTTTCTTCGATTTCCCCACGTGTAATCTTTTGGGGAGGGTATGCGACAACATGGTGCATCTGCACTCTGGCTATTCATACCTATGCAGTATTCGTCTGCATCGCGCTCCAAGAAACTGGCTTATAAATTCCAAGGTAACCCCCCAAGTCCAGCTCCCGTAGCAAAGCAGCGTAATTCGTCACATGACTCTAATGGTTCACTGGCATCCATCACTTCCTTTGACCAGTAGTATTTTATCTTCCATAGTTTTCATAGATTCCAAGTCCTCTGCAAACATCCCTCATACCTAGCTTTATTGTGTATATAATAAAATTAGCTTTGGAACACCTATTACATGTCTCATACATTGTTCACATCATTTCGGCCATGGGACGGTTGAGCCTGACTAACGACTACAATGCATGATTCGCGTTTCGGAACCGAATGATCCAGTGCAAAGCACAGGTCAGCAGCTAGTCCTAGTCCTACATAACTGAGTCTGTATTTCGAATCTTCGACACGTGCTTATAGCTCACTTACAGCAAAAGCTTAGTAAAAGCACGATTTAGCCGAGAAACAAAGTAGATAAATTATTCACTGTATGTATAATTAATACTGATCTTTAGACAGTGCATCATATGTTGGGCACAAGTTATTCCAAGCAACTAAAGGCGGGTTAAAACCAAGCACATACATGAATGCAGAGGCAAACATACCCGGAACAGGATTCGAAGTTTCGGTACGCGCTATATCTTCAGCAAAAACGACGGCCAGGCCACTGAATAAAAATGGAATCAATCATTATTTATAGAAGGCAATCCTGCATGGGAAGCTTACAGTTCGAGATGCCAATCAATATGACTGGATCAACAATGAATTAGAAAGAGCTGACTATTTTAAATATGATACACATACCAGTGCAGGAACCATGGACCAGCATTATCTGTAACAAATCTAACCGTCACATTGCTGTCTGCAAGACCAGTATTTACGGTATCGCGCCGCACTGGGTTGAGGAAGTTGTATTTAGTTGACCCAGCGCTTCGTACCACAGAAAAGGTATGCTGAATGGACGCGATTTAGTGTGTTTATTAAAATTTAGTAAATCAACAAACCCCATGTAGATGGAAGGGGTGCTAATGTAAGAGAGTCAGCGGTAATGATGACGAATAGCTGATGAGATTAACATACCGGCCCGCCTTGATCAAGACCTGTACCAGGAAGCGACAGCTCGATGACTTTATTGCGCGGAAGTGCATAAATAGAACCTCCAGGAAGTAAGTCTTGAGCAGCTTGGGCTCCACTAAGAATCTGAAGTAATACAGGGACCGTTGGAGGTATAAACGGAACGCCGTTCATTCTGTATTGGAAGGTTGTAAAATCGAATTCATGTTTGATATTGAGGACGACATCCGCTCCCCCAACAAAAGGCTTTCCGGGTGCAAGGGGGTTTCTAAGGGGATGCAAGTCGGTTTCTTGTAATGGCCGAGTACTATTTTTCTGCGTGGTTGTTGGATCAATAGAGGGCGCACCAGCGTATCTTAGAATGGCGGAGTTGATGCCGCCATCGAATCCAGGAGTACCTCTTGGTACATTGGGTTCTGCTCTGATCCAGTAGTTCTTCACAGGCTGATTTGCGAAAAGGACAACCGAATAACGTTGCCCTGCGAATATTTGCAGTGAATCTGCAAGCACAGGAGTTGTACTTTGGCCATCAGCTTCAATTACGAGGAAAGTATGACCATCAATAGAGAATGTGAAGTTCGGGTCGCATGACATTCCAATGAGTCGGAACCGATACCTCTTGGATGGTTTGATGTTAATTACGCTCAGCGGAGCTGCTGGTCCACCAGCGTATCGACCTTTACCGTTGATGAGAGTAGCTGCTGACACAGGCGGCAACTGTCCAGCAGCAGCGGGAGCTGGAGTATGATACCTATTGTACAGAAGTCTGTAAAACCGTTTGAACTACGCCCAGTGAAACTGAACACACCAATCAGCTAGTGTAATAATTGTTGATTCTGTCACTAAGATTAGGACAAAGTTCAAATTTCAGTTAGAGAAACGACAGACCATCATCGATGTCATACAGTAGACGATGAGGGTCTTTAGGGTCATATATGATCAATGGCCCTCGAAGACCATCGCAATATTGCGTCGCTATTGGGTCGTTCAATGTAAGTTAAAGATGTCGTAGTTCGTTGTGACGTACATAAATGAGAATGATACCAGTATGTTCCAGCTTGTTCGGGTACAGTGAAGTCATAAAGGAATGAGTTATTCGCAGCAATAGGGCACTGGCTAACGAATGCAGCCCCGTCCGCCCAGTTGGTAGATTTTTGAAATATACCATGCCAATGCTAGTCATAAATAAGTACGCTATTTCTTTTTCTTAAACAAGATGAACTCACAATGCTTGTACTTCTCAACATAGTGTTGTCTGTCAACGAATCGATGATATTTAGTTGAAATCGAGATCCCTGTACGTATGAAATTAGTGTGATATAGAGAATATATGACATCAATATTGCTATAGGCACCTACCTTATTCGCGCGAATTAGAGGTCCTGGAAATGTTCCACCAGCTAGGACTGCCCTGTTGACAACATATTAAAAACTGGTGAAGCACTAATAAGATTACACATACGATCTACTGAAGCCATCTGGCCTGACCACCTTGTTGATAATTTGAAGATCCGAGACAGGACCTATAGCTGCACTCGCACTAATTATGAAGAAACAGAGAGACACGACGACGCGAAACAAGGCATCCATTTTTTTAAACAGATGCTGAAAAAAGGAGAATATCTGCGATGGGGTTTCGAGAAAATTTTCGCCATTATATAGCCAATGCCTCGCTTCAAAGGTGTTCGAGATTTGAGAGAGAAGCCTCGGACTTGGGTGTGTTCATTCATCGAGCTACTCCCCAAATCAATTCATGTGCAGGTTCGGCATTGTTATAAAAATAACTTGCCTCCTCTGAATGACCAGGGTAATGCCTAGTACTGACAAAAGCTGTGGAAAATGAGCGACATACTGATCATACTACTTTTAAAGATTCTCACCAAAGTCAATCCTATGTCAAAGTTTGATCAAGCATCAAGAGCTGGAACTAACCGAGAACGAAAGTTTGTCAGACCGCGGTGAGTAGGCTGGTTTGTTGCGACAGAAGGTTACATGACAGCATCTGGAGCTCAGGTTCAACGACATACAGCCGAGTTATATAAGTTATACGGGCGTTGAGCGTGAATACAGACCGCCTGATGCGCTCCAGCTACGCTCTAGACATGATGGTATCATGAAAAAGCGCCATCTTGACATTCGCATCAAAGCGCTCAAACACCGACTTAACGTCGATGGCAATCAAGGCCTAACACACCACAGGCTAACTAAGTTTGGTTGCAAGCCTTACGAAATCGCTAGAATGAATAGACTTGAGCACTGCCTTCTCCTGAATCATTGTTAGTAATAACAATAGACAATATTTGAAGGAGTCTACGAGTCGTCGAGTATTTAATTCTGCATGATTATGTGTAAATATTCGGTCACATCTAGGTCATACCGTTTAAAACCAACGACATGAAGCCACGATCACCGGAAACGTCTTCATGAAACTACATTATCGATAGGAGAGTTATCGCAGTCCATTTAATCAACGATGCAACCAAAAGCCGAATTCGTAACGCATATACCAACTCAAAACTGAGCGTCTCCTTTGTCAGAATAAGACGATATTAGCCGCCGAGCCCGTTCTTTCGATTTTACGTATTTTTAATATCACATGAATAGTCTGGAAATTGAAGGTTTAGAATTGAAGGCTTAGTTATAATATTGAGTACAAATGCATTACTTACTTATCGAGGAAACTAGCATTATCGTCATCTAGAGGCATTATTTCAACACGTTCACTAAGCCATTCAAAGCAATCCTTTGTCCCTTCTGCAGGAAGAGCATCCCTCATTGAAGCTAAAGAAGGAGCGTAGAAGCCTCCACCTGGTAGTCTTTGCAAACTGTCGCTAAGATGCCGTTGCGCCGGCTTGGATAATTTGACGAGACGCATGCTGGAATGGGAAGCTACGAACTCGCATACACAGGCGATATCTTCCGCAACAAGTGTGTCGATTGCAACCGTATGGAGCTTAGGCCATCTCGCTTCTGTGATAGATGTGGAACTAGCACTATCTAAATGTCTGGGATATAGTTTTCTAGATGGTGTATGAGTAGCTGTTTTCGAGAGATTTATGGAACGTCTGCGAGTGAGGGACTTTTGCTCAGAGCCCTTCATGATTCCGACGGCTGTTGCATTGTATAACTGTAGAACTTCAAGCGTAGGGATAGACTGTAGAAGTTGAACACATGCATCCCAATTGAACGAACGAGTACGGACAGGTAATCGAGGGAGATTAGTCAGCCTTAACTTTCGCAACTGAGAAGTTGCTATAATTTTTCCAAGACAGGAACATATATCGCCTTCCCCTCCGATCTCCAGAAGTGTGAGGCTGGGAAGCTGAAGATACTCGAGGATTGAAAACGATGACTGCATTCCAGGGTGTGAGAAGCTCACTGCTAAGGAGTGAATTGATGGAAGCTGGATGGATGAGAGTTCATTATCGGCAAAATTGTGTGTCGGATTCATTTGTAGAATTCCCAAATGAGAGAGCTGAGGACAAGAAACAGAAATCTCACGAAGCTTCGCGTACGTCGGAGTGAAAGAGGATAAAACAAGTGCGGTAAGTCCTGAGAACGGTACTTGTATGGAAACTCCATGGATCCAAACACGCCTCAAGTTTGGAAACGACTCAGAGATCTGGGGGTCGATTGCAACAAAAGACGGAATTGTGCCACTCAGCGAAATGTACAAATGCTCTAACCGAGGGGCGCATTGTAAATGGCCTAGTATCGCAAGCAGGTTAGAAGCCGGGCACACTCCCCAAGCACCCCGTATCTCGAGAGATTGAATACGATCCACGTGATTCTTTAACAGAGAATATATTTCTGTTAGCCGTGTTAGATCTTCTCTCGAAAGAGTATGCTTTGATACATCGAGAGAGACGTGCAGTAAGCAACATCGCGAATTGTGAAGGAAGTGAGCCGTCCATAAGACAGCTTTGGCGTATCCTTGAGAGACCGGAATGACTACTCTGTTCCAAAGAGAAGGTGTCCCAAGAGAGAGTGCTCGCCAGTGGGAATTGACAAAGCTCACTAGAATTGGGAAGGGACGGGTGGATATTTGATCCATGCTCGTGCCCCACTGGAATATCTTGACGAGGACTTCATTCGGGATTGAATTAATGCTTGCCATTTTGGTTGACTCCATGAACTCAATGCTGTTGTAATTGAAGTCCAACATTAGTAACAGAATCGGGGGCCAATGAGATGATTTTTATGTGCACACCTCCATGAATCAACACAAGAGACTTTAAAATCGCTGTCTACGTACAAAGGGTTGAGGGTTGCCAGAAGGTCAGATGCCCAAACTTGTCATGACTTATCGTGTGAAATGGTCCATAACGATTGCTCCTTCTGGCGAACAGAGGGCGGGAAGCTTAACGAACTTTACTGCGCTTGAAACCTGCCACTGGTGAGGTACGTACACGTGAATTACCTATATCATTCAGTGATTTAGCGTACGTAAAGATAAGAAGAGCGAATACTGTGACCTATAGCTCAAACTATGAGTTGCGAGGACTTGAAGTTCAATAACATTTACCCCTTGAATGCATCCAGCCTAACTCCGAATCCGCATGTTCAAAAATGCCTCAGTTTGAACATAATTGTCAAGAGCATTAGATTAGATCTTTGTATACGTCATAATCGATTTATCGGCCACTTTCAGGTACCACCGCATGTTATCAGCGCACTTTGATTCAGCCGGACACATACGACATCACAACTGAGTCCATCACAACTGAGTCGTTCCAATCCGAAACGACATGTAGAAATCTAGAGGAATATAAACTTTGATCTGGGCTGATAAATATGCATCTGCGACCAGATATGTCGCTGTGACATGGTAGTAATAAAAAGGCACCCACAGTGCTTTTTGGAAATAAGTCAGTGGGCCAAGCCTCACTACCGTAGTGATACTGAATTACATAGATGCTATGCTTATTTTCCCTCGATGATCGGATAAATTAAAGCTGACGTCGAAACATTTATATTTACTATGCCTCGAAGGAGACAAAGCATACATTAATTTGGAAGACACGACCTCGACACTTCATAATTCCTATTTTTATGAAATAAAGCCCCTTTAACGATTCGCATAGTATACTATACTGACTCTGATCGTTGGTAATTCATTCCCCTTAAATAGATGTTATTTATGAAGGAGAATACCTAAAGGCCAGTGAATGATAACTAGCATTTCCTTCCGGCCTGATGTATCAGAACAATGCCTATTCTGTCATGTGCGCTGACAGCCGCCACTGAATTCTTCGGAACTGCCACGACCATCACAACTTTCAATCGCGAGCCCACGACGTTCGCACTCTTCGTTCCACTCTCACACTCATTTATCGTAAAATTAATGCGCCGTGCCCTCTGATGGATGCTTGCAGGTTATGGAGGCCCAGCGCTGCTTAACGGACAACTGTCAAAGACCTAGAGGAGAAGACGTGGACAGCAGCGCCTAAATATGGCTTTGTGCAAATGTTTCAAAGTGAAGCATTAGAGTTTTTCGATTCATCATTGAAGGTAATTGAACTACTCAGTATAGGGGTCTCTCAGCCACCAAAGCGAAGGGTGCGTATCATACAAGTTATTTAGATTGGATAGTGGTTGATTTATTGCACATAGATACAACTGATATTTGCATATGGACTCTCCTATTCGTAGTTACGTAAAAAGTACAATAGCGCCTCTTTCGACGGATCTCATCATTCATAAGCAGGTAAGTTGTTAGTACACTACAAGGAACTATCTGTTAATTGACAGATTCTGTTCCACTTGACGTGTCCTCTGCGACTAAAACAGAATGAGCCATAAATATACTAATAGACGTTTGAAACCAATGATCTTACTATTGTCTGATTCTCAATTGACATAGGAGAAGCTCGAAGCACTGGCGGGCAGTGTTGGTGTTACTGTAGGCTCTGGCGTCGTGATGCTCGGACTTTGACTGGATACAGAGGTGAGCGACAAATCGCTACTAACGTGAATAGAATTTACATACGTCCAGACAATAGTGGAAGTCCTGTCAACGAGGAAGGGTGACTGGTCGATGACCGTATGGTAAACCTTCTGGACTGTTAAGACGGTAGCAGCTCTTTCCTCAAGCTAAATCGACAAAATCAGTACGAAGTTCGCTAGCGTGTATATGAGCAGAGACTCACCGCTGCGGAGGCAAGGAAGAAGGTCGCAGTCGCAAGAAAGATAGAAGTCTTCGAGAACATGATAGAGAGATTGAAGATTTCAAAATCCGTGGGCGGTGTCAAGTCTTGGTGAGTGATCTTATATGTTATGCTTTCTACTGTTAATTTTTCAACGTAAAAGCGTCTAATTGAAGAAAAGATTCAGGTGACTCAGAGCGGGAGCCGTTACCCGACGTCGGGGGAACCAAAGTATTCTTCAGCCGATATTTTTGGGTGTCCATCCGTTCCTGAACCTCGAAATGGCCTTTCCAAGCGTTCAAGATGTATTCATTTCATCTCATCTTCGTACATCTTTGGTTATAGCAACCCCAATTTGACAACTTGTGGAGCTATGTCATTCGTCTTAGGCATCTTACGGCACCGGGTCATACTGATGCGTATTTTGACAAACCCTATGTTTCCCAGGATCTTAATTTTGAACTCGTCAGCCGGCATCGCTGAGGTAGTGTTGCGTCTGTTTCGAGGCACGGCTATAGCTGATTATTATCTATTTTCTGGCTTGTGAGGCACACTTTTCCAGGTACAAGGGTATTTTACACCGTTTTGGTATCCTATGCTGCCGTGAGCACTTGTGTAAGCAGCACTGATCCAACTTACATACTTCCGAAAGGACGCATCTCGTCTTTTTCTTTCTGTTCTGACAGGAGTTGACTTGTTTCGTACGGATATAGTTCCGTATTCGGTCGTGTCATTTATTCGACATGGGCCTGAGTCGCACAGATATAAAGTGTTTGCGTCCATCAATAATTCGGTAGAGTGCGTTTCGACTCTTCATATTTTCATCGGTGCTCGCTCGTTAGTGGAACATCATGTTTATCTCTAGCTCTCTTGCTGTGCTCTCTTTCCTCTCGGTTACTCATGCTGCCATTGGTCCAAGCGCCAGTCTGCATATAGAGAATAAGAATATCTCTCCTGATGGCTTTAGTCGCTCGTTCGTCGCTCAAATCCTCTTATTTCGGCTACTGATATTTACTTTGACTTAGAGCTGTACTTGCTGGTGCTTCCGCAGGCGGAGGTGTCTTCCCCGGCCCTCTCATCACTGCAAATAAGGTAAAGACTTCTTCAAAGAATTATTACAATACTACTGTCTGACTAATTGATTTCAAGGGAGACACATTTCACCTCAATGTCATCGACTCCTTGACCGACACTACCATGTTAAGGGCCACCAGTATCGTAAGTCAATTGCGATCTATTCTTGCCATTAATACTTAATACATTATTATTTCTTTAGCACTGGCATGGTTTCTTCCAGAAAGGCAGCAGCTGGGCTGATGGACCTGCTGGCGTCACGCAATGCCCCATCTCCCCTAATCATTCGTTCTTGTACGAGTTCGATTCAGCTGGCCAGGCTGGAACGTTCTGGTACCACTCTCACCATTGTGGGTCCATTCAGATATTTCAATCCTATTCAAACCTCATCAGAACTTCTTCCAGCAACTCAATACTGTGACGGTCTCAGGGGTGCCATTGTTGTATACGACAGAGTTAATGATCCTCACAGGTTCAGGTAAGCGTAAGCTGTCAATCTATATTTAGCATTAGATTTTGACAACATCAACGGTTCCCAGGTACCTCATCGATGATGGTAAGTAGTGTCTTTCGGCATCTTCAATTAACGCGAACTTAACGCTTTCTTTCTGAATTCTGATAGACTCGACCGTCATCACGCTCGCAGATTGGTAGGTTCTATATTACTCTGTGCTTGGGCTTTTCTGATCGCTGAAACAGGTATCACACCCCGGCACCTTCAGCAGGTCTTGTCCCCACCGCGGATGCCACCCTAATCAACGGCAAGGGCAGGTATCCAGGCGGTCCGACGGTTCCTCTGGCTGTTATCAGGGTTCTTCCTCTTGTGCGGTACCGATTCCGCCTCGTGTCTATTTCTTGTGATCCGAACTACGTCTTCTCTATTGACGGACACAAATTGGTACGCATTTACTTCCTGCTCATCATAAAATCGCTAATTCTAGGATGGCAGAAAATCATCGAAGTTGACGGTGTGAATGTCCAACCTTACGATGTCGACTCTATTCAAATCTTCGCCGGGCAACGATATTCATTCGTGCTGAACGCTAATAGGCCAATTGGAAACTACTGGATTCGTGCTCAACCCAACATCGGTCCTCAAGGCTTCGTTGGAGGTGTTAACTCGGCTATCCTCCGCTACTGGGGTGCTCCTGCACAAGATCCTACAACAACCTCAACTGGAACGGTCGCAATGCTTGAGACCGGTCTGCATCCGTTGGCAAATCCCGGTGCTCCTGGAAGTCCCACCCAAGGAGGAGCCGATGTTGCGATCAATCTTGCCATCGCGTTCAGCTTTACCGATTTAAAGTTCACGATTAATGGCGCGACATTCCAGCAGCCCACCATTCCCGTTCTTTTGCAAATTCTTAGTGGTGCGCAGACCGCCCAAGCTCTGCTCCCTCCTGGAAGCGTCTACACTTTGCCTCCGAACAAGGTCATCGAGCTTACCATTCCTGGCGGGACCATCGGATCTCCTGTTCGTACTTTGTTATCTAAATTATTCTCATTTCACTCATGTTCCGGTATTCTAGCATCCGTTCCATCTTCACGGAGTAAGCTCTTTTTTTGTTCCATTCAATCACTCACTTATCACTTGATGCCATCTTAGCACACCTTCGACGTTGTTCGAAGTGCTGGAAGTTCTGTCTACAACTACGCGAATCCCGTCCGTCGCGATGTAGTCAGTACCGGTTTGGCTGGTGATAACGTTACCATCCGCTTCACGACCGATAACCCTGGCCCATGGATTCTCCACTGTCATATTGATTGGCATTTGGACATGTACGTATTGAATGTGTTCCAAAGATATAAATTATCTAACTTGATTATTTAGCGGGCTTGCAGTTGTATTTGCTGAAGATACTGCCAGCATTTCTACTGAGGATCCTCCGAGTACGTCTCCGTTGATCATCACTTTGATACCCGTGTTGACCAGACTTTATTAGCCTCATGGGACAATCTTTGTCCGATTTACGATGCTCAACCTCCTGAGGAGTTCTAAAACGCTCCGGGGGTAGCGGGTAAAGTTAGTATCGCTGATTAATTATATGCGA
Organism: Crucibulum laeve; assembly: GCA_004379715.1. Taxonomy (NCBI): domain Eukaryota; kingdom Fungi; phylum Basidiomycota; class Agaricomycetes; order Agaricales; family Nidulariaceae; genus Crucibulum; species Crucibulum laeve. The sequence continues at coordinate 187,373 of ML213637.1, forward strand.
TTGGATTTTCTAAACAAGAAAGTAATTATTTGTATCAAACTATGTCTTGTCATTCAATGATCAGAATCAATTCAATGGGTTTCCGTGATGTGTATCTTCTGCGTTGTATTTAAATTGTGAACTTAATGTGAAGTCAAGGCTACCACTTTGGAAATTCCGACAGAGCGTTTCTTATCACTGATCATGTTATGGAGTGGCTGCTCTTGGCATTCGTTTGGTCAATTAAGATCACAGGATGTTTGGCGCCAAAGGGTGATCGAAATAATGGCTTAGCCAAACAATACTTCGAACCCAAGGTCGCCATCATCGCTTCAGCAAACCCGCTGCAATTCGACTCAGCAACTCACTAAGGTTTCATGGTGTTTTTTGTTTGAAATAATTACAATCAAAAAATGACTCGTGAATAGAAACAGCTTGACTTCATCAGGCACTTCAGCTTTTCTCATCATCATTGCGCACAGATCGAAGTGTATTCAAGCACTTACATCCTCCGCAACTCCTGTAGAGTTAGTAAGGCGCCACCAACTCCCTATTAACTCAGCCTGCATCTATATCTTGGCCAAATTATTACTAGCTCGAAAATATCCCTGATTTGGGGACAAATGCAGACATCATTTTGGGCTGTAAGAATGGATTTTATTCACCGAGATTCTGCCGATGCAGCCACGGTCAAGTAGGAACTGTTGGTAAATACCTGAAATTTAAAGTTTCCGAGATGTGATGCTAGAAGGTTACAATTACAGGACCGATGGCGCGTTCAAATATCGTCAATACCTCCATGCGCCATTTCTGCGCGATCCAGGGGAAGATCCTTGATATCACCGGCTTTTCCCGGCAGTATATTTGAGATTACTGTCTCTGGAGGATGAAACGGTGGTCCGGAGTCGTTGGATTAGTCTCACTCACCAAATCGACGCAAATTTATACACCATCTCGATAAAGTCAAGAACATCTTGACGATCAATACCATGTTACTTTAACCCTTCAAAAGCGCATATGGTCTGCCCGCTGCTGGCGCATCAAGTCTAGGGGTCTGGCTGACTGATGTCGTTCTCGACCATACTTATTGTTGCGTAGTGTCGTATGGGCACTTACGAAATGCTCATTCGACCGTGACATACCGTGTAATTACCAACGTCGAGATTTAGATCTCTATGTCTTCGGACACGCGAGATGATCTTTCGAGCGCGACCACTTCCATTTGGAAGTTAATAAAGCTTATTTCTTCGGATGGATCTATCCGTTCAATCTCAAGTTTTCTGTACCGCCGTACTAAATTGATTGACAAACATCATCATATCCCCTGGGCAGCGGTGAGTAAATCCCGAAGCGCTTAGTGTCTGCATTTCTTATGTCAGTCTTTGAACTTTGAGCTCACCATTTGGGCGGCTGGCTACAAACGATCCATGACTCCTGTCTTACTGCATTCGTAGCAATAATTATTCTGTCCGAGGAGCATGTCCGAGCCATCTCATCTCCTTATCTGACGACTGACTGCTATCCGATAAGATTAGATCTTACGTTATCTTATCACGTGGTATCGTTCTGATCGCAGCTCAACGAATGCGATGCTCGGCGGTGGTCTTGTAAAGCACTGCTGGACTTTACCTTGGCCTGTTCAGTAATCTCACCGTCGACGACGGCTCTCTACGCTCTCACAGCTACCACATTCATCAGAAACATATGTCAACTCCTAGCATCGTATCGCACAACCCATTTCGCTCTAATGCCGCTACTCCGAACGCAACTGGCACCAGCGCGTCGTCAGGCCCTCCATCATTCACCAGCACACCAGGTGCTGGTGAAACACCCGTGAATGGCCATGGTTCCCGTACAACCAATCTTGCATCTTCAAACGCAGCTGCAAGCTCGAGCACTAATGCCTTGGACGTGACGTCATCTCGTCCCCCTCCCCGCAGTTGGACTCCTGAGGAAGAACCTCCAGCATACACTCCAGCACCCGATGTCTACCAGGGCGAAACGACGGTCGAATATGGCCCCCGTCGACCGTTCCAACCACCTCCTGTCCCACCGCCACAATCACAATCACCACAACACACCGGATATAGCACCTCCTCCGGATGGTCGCAGAACCAGCAATCACGTCCAGGACAAGGTCAAGGGCAGTCTTTATGGCAGCAAATTACAGGCCAATTATCAGATATAGTAAATGCCGCATCTTCAGCCTCTCTAAGTCAAGGAAGCGCGTATAATGCTAGTCCGCAGCACAATAGCCAATGGTCTGCTTACCCTGGTCAGCAACAACAGCCGCCTCCGCAACGACAGCCAACGACTCCTCGTCCATATTCGAGCTTTCTTCCGCCACCTCCGCCCAGACACCCATCTTCTTCGACACTATCAGTGGCTTCCGAGCCTTCCCCCCATAGTCCTCCTTCATCCGATTTTGCCAGAGATTTCTATGCTGCTGGACCGAATCTACCAGGCCAGGGCGAATTCTCACCTCCTTCTGGCCCTCCACCGTCGACAGGAAGTACACCACGTCCACCTACATCGCCTGCAAGAAGCCATGGTCGACCAGAGGATGAAGGCAAGCCAACCAGGACCCCTGTTCCAGGTCGACCGTTGCTGAAGGACGGAAAGACGCTGGTATACCCCAAAGGTTACGAGTGTGATAAGTGTCAGTAATGCACAGTCGTTACGATCACATATTGTTTAATCGTTAGAATTTCATTCTAGGCCACAACACGGGTTACAAACACTTCGATCCCACCCATCCATGCAAGAAGTGCTGGTCCAAATACTCCAAACCCTTCTCAGGCCCTCTAGTCTACGCATTTGCACCCAGCTCGCCCAATTCCCCCTCACATGCCAATACCAACCTCCAACGGCCCCTCCCGCGCACGATCGGGCCTCGTAGTACTCCACAACCCCCAGGTGGATACCCTCCTCGGCCTCCGCCGTCTCCATACGTGCCTATCCCACCCCCTGCGCCAATGATCAATCTACCTCCTATGCCGTCAATGCGCTCAATGGGACCCATGACGGTATACACACCTGGACGGCCCCCACCTGGAGCAGTCGTTTATTCTGCTGGGGACCCGCGTATTGGCGGCCGGCTGTGCTATAGGTGTGGGGGAAAGGGGACTGTGAGCTTCATGATCATCGATCGGGAAACGTGTGAAGTGTGCGGTGGCTCTGGTAGGGTGTTCAATTGAATGATTTAGGGGATTTAGGGGTTGGATTTGATGGATTATTGGGTGTGCTTGTGCCTCGTTGTTGTTTGAATGACTTCTTCAAAGATACATGGTTCAAACGGTTCTGTCCTTTCTTTACAGATCTATCTTGGGATTATTTTCGAGCAATAGCACACGCTGTACATTCACTATCAGGAGACTGTGTTCGCGAAAATATCTCATTGTACATTCAAGGACGCTTGCTTACTCCTTCCACCTACCTCGGCGCCGCTCTCGATCCATTCTGCTCGAACTCGATTTTCATATTCATCAATCAAAATCTCGTAACGATCCTCTGAACAACCTGACGTTACGTCAATCCATCAACACCCGTTGAGGATCCTCAATTGCTTCGTGCGTTTTGCGGAGCGAAACAACTCGTGGATAAGATCTATTATAATTCCAGGGGACGTCCGACTGGCTGGGACGGGAGCAGAACAGAAGGACGCGGTGTATATCTTGGGGATACAAAGTTCCTTTTAGCAGATACTGCACAGCGTGGGTGTTGCCGACTCCACAGAACGTTGATTTCACCATTCAATTTGTATTTCGAAGCACTGCAAACAGAAGGAACGACGGAGCCACGCTGCACGCAATCTTTTCTTATGAAACTGTATTCGAGAGGCCTATCTGCACGGGTTGGTGGCTTCCATCTTTGCGAAGTCGTGCACGCTGTAAAGCTTAGTCTATGGACTGCAATTTCTTAGCTGTTGAGGTTGCTATAGCTCTTTACCGCCATCTAGATGTAGAACAATGACAGTGTGGACAACACCGAGTACCCGGTGACTCAGCACTAATTGCACCTATTCAATCGGGGAGAAGGGCAAATTTCATACTCGTATCATTGAATTCCCAGGTCCTTCTCGACCATCGCTCGTAACCAGTATATGTTTGTTTGAATGCTACTTTTCTCCCTATTATCTAGCACAAACTTGGACAGCGATCTTTTTCTTTCCTGAATCTTGTACTTTTTTACGATGCAGAACGGTTTGTAACAGCGAGAAACATACATATTAGATTAAAAATGAAGCAAATACCCCCAGAGAATATACCGAGGACCTATAAAGCCATGCTTTGCTGCAGCATCCGTTCTGCGAACAGGTATATTGAACCATAAATGACAGATCTCTTATTGATGATATTTCCAATCCATTCACATTGATTCCTATCGGCACGTTGGCATGTCTAACACATTCAATCAATATGAGAGAGAATTACAACTACACCTATTATGTACGATATGCGAAACCACCTTGATCAATACCTTCTTAGTTCCATCGCCTACAGCAATGCATCCGTATTAGGAAATTGTTTGGCAAAGACGTCCAGTTGTAAACAAATGGGACACAGTTAGTGTTGTTCGTAACGATTGGCAGATAGAAGACTTAATATCAAAGGTTATAAAGCACATGTATGGTTATGGGGAAAGATCAAATATATCAATATAAGAAGCTGATCAAAAGGTAGAGTCCATGGTGACAATAACAAACAGGAACACAGTATACTAGAAGCGGCAACGCTTTCTTAAACGCCTACAGCCCGGCCCGTTACTTAAAGAGCAACATTGACAGGAGTGCAGTTAAGAACATTGACTCCCTGATAAAATATGTATGTGTAAGCATATGGAAGCTGATATTGTGGATTGTTGACTTACAGACATGGCACCAGTGCAGCACACGGACTGTTGGTTGCAGCTATTAGTGCCAGCGCCAACAACCGTGATTGGGGTGCAAGTGAGCCCAACAGGGATGCCAAGGATTGCAGTAAGCGGAATCCCGTTGAATAGGCCGAGTAAAGCGGCGCTACCCTGATAAAAGAGTTAAGTCAGTGACGGCGACGGTGAATTTAATTCTCCACTAACGGTCTGGACTTGGTTGCAGCACTGAACGCTACCACCGCTGTTCTGGCTGTAAAATTTGAATTATGATTTTTTGTCCAGCTATTTTATATTAAATTGCATACCAGCCTGTACCAGTAGTCGGGGGTGTGGTCTAGATGTATCATTAGCCACCATTCTATTGCACTGTGGAGAAACGAGATGAACGCACAGAGCCAGTGGGAGAGGCCGCAGCCAACATGGGCATAGTGAGACAGATAGCAGTGATAATAGTTTTGATGGAAATGAACATCATGTTTGGTATGGAATGCTGTTTTTGATGAGAGTCGATGAACGAGGAGTGAGTTGGGACTTATTCTCTCCTCTCGTAGTGGTTCTTATAGATTTTTGGGAGGGGACTGTGGGTTTAACTATGCTATGACATGTTTGTATGGTAACCATTTCAGACCTCTCCAATGGAGATGACGAAGGAATTCCCAGAAGAATAACAAAGCCAGGATGTTGGCTTCGGCCGCACTATCATATTAGTTCAATAAATAAATAAAATCAACGACGGGATGACACAATCCGCTCAATCAGCGGCAAGATCTGCATGTCCACAGCAAGGGAACTGGCTGCGGTACTCCCTGTTGTGGTGGAGCACCGTTTCATTGACGTCTACGACGCTGTCATCTCGATACGGCACTCGGTTTGTTGAATGGGTCTAACTGAAAGATGGCGTATAGTATTTCTTCGTGGAATGGAGGTTGTGTATTGTGGGGCAGAATCAGGCGAGACAGACTCTGTCATCTATCAGCACGATTACCAGCTCCGCTGCCAAGATTAACAAGAAAGATATACCATCATGTACAAGAGGTTTTATTATGGTACTGTTCGTATTTCCTACTCGTTATTAGTTAATAATAAAGGAAGATTGAACGTTCTACTCTTTAATAAATCAAAATCAGAGCGAGGGACACGTACAATGGGGCAATGATCACATCATTCAGTCTAGATATTTAGATCGTCTGACAGGGACGTGACTGGATTTCATACGAAAGGTGATAAATTTTCTAATTACAGCTCAAGGTAAGGTCACAGGCCCACTTCCTACAGAGCACTCAAAGCGTTTCAGCACCCTTTGGTATGATTTACATTTGTGAAGACATCCGTGGTGGATCACTAGCTACCGTCTTTTACCTGAAGGAGTACATCAGCGGACCGGTGATTTTGGAGTTCACTGATAAAATACCAGCAAATCCGAGTCTTTTATTTATCGTGCTGGATACTCTATGTTCTTTAATGACGTTCCACTATGTCCGAGCAAAATATTTCTGCAATAAAATTGACCTAGCACCTAGTTTGGAATTACCATTGGCAATGTCTACAAATTTGAGGGGAAATGATTTCAGACGAGGACCTCTCACAAGCAAAGCTGCGCATGAAGAACGATATATAAAGATTGCGGCTGTGTGTAGAATTATGAACTCATGGCAAGATAAAGCACCATTACAATGTAATCTGCAGAAACGTATAACCCGAGGAAGTCCAAGAACAAGTCTGTACTATTTGCATCAACCCTATGCAAAAGCTAAGACAGTGTCGCATGTCTACTATGTGGAAGACCTAAAGGACGACATTGAGAGGAGTGCAGGATGCAGTAACCAATCCACCGCCCTGAGTAACATACGTGAGAGAAGAATTCAAGGATAATGAAAGGTAAACGTTAACGTACAACGGTGTTACCGGTACAGCACACTGTTTGCTGGTTGCAACTGTTGGTCCCGAGTGCAACAAGCAAGGAAATGGGAGTGCAGCTGATACCGATGGGAACTCCAGCAGCCACGTCGAGACCAAGTAAGCCATTCAGGAAGTCAGTGATCTGTGGACTGGCGGTCTGAACTGAAGAATTTTTTCAAATTGTGAGTCGTAGGGAAAGTAGGTGTAAAGTTGCAGCGCACCTTGGTTACAGCAGTTCACAGTTCCCGAGTTGCTGAAAAATGGATTAACACGAGAAATTAAGAACGTTATGAGGCCGTATACCAGGTGTTCGATGGTCCGGAACCGCCTTTACCACCCTGTGACGTTGAAGAATTAAGAAGGATAAAAGAAAATAATATATTGGCACCGACCGCAGGGAAAGCGCTGCAGAGCATTGGGAGGGCAAGAGCTAAGGTGACGAAAGAGATGCGAGAAAACATGTCGAGGTTGTGAGCGGAAACGACGGTTGAATTAAGGTGAGGCTTAGAGGTACTAGGGCTCTCTGACCTTTGACTGAAGAGGGCAGAGGCTTTTATACAGCACTCGAGCTTCGAAGAAGAGAAGTCGCGCAAGTACATGTATGCGTTGCCAGTCTTTTGGAGAAGAAGAGAAGGCGAGCCGAGTAGTGTAAAAAGAAGAGTAGCGCTAAAGCTCTGGCGGATATCGCGGATGTTATCGAGAATCGAAGCCCTTCGATATTGAAACGTAAATGAGAGCTTGGGAACATCAGAGACAAGAGCAAAGGATCATGGGCGTTTAAAAACGTGTAAAAGATGAACGCGCAAAGCAGCCAAAAGTGTTGCATGCAGTAAAAAGATTCCGGTGGTACCTTTAAAACTGTTACAGAAACAATCGTTTGGACATTAAAACGTCGGTTCCTCTTTGGATTCGTCTATAAAACAGCCGGAGTGTTTCAGAACAAATCAGCTTTTCAGCAATAATCAGTCTCACGGAAAAATAGACTCGAATTCATACCTATAACAAATTAGGCCACATACTCGTGTAATTCCCCTCATCTGTTTAGGTTCAAGGACAACACTACTGGTATGCTTAAACTAGCATAGAAGCGGGAAGTGTGATCGGTGGATGTATCTATCAACACGAGTGAGAGTAATAACCAAGGTCTTCAAAAACGCCGCTGGAAATACCGGGAAACATGGCAATGGGCCATAACACAGGGATTAAATGTTCTTGTAAAGACTTGCTTGAGTCGGGAGTTGACATTCGCAGTATCGGCAGATTCCACCAAAGGTGAGACAGCCAACGAATGGGATTCTGGATGCATGTCACAACAACTGCGTAGAGTGAATAAGACACCAAACTCATGGCCTTTTCCGAGGACCCTCGGCGTAAGAAGCTTATACCGTGTTTATAGTGTTCTTCGAGTTGTGATTGGTTACTTACTAATCCTTGCAGATATGTACCAATGGTGGCGGGGCGTAATCAAATTTGAGTTGAAAATTTTCAGGCCTGCTCCCTTGTAAAAAAACCAGCCTCAGCCAGGCCTGTATGCATGTAAATAATATAATCGTACCATTAGAGATCACTAATACGAACGCACTAGAATTTTCCTGGCGACGCTGCGGAGGTGATCATCCCCGCCGTCCTCAGGAAGCTCACGGAGCGCTTTCTATGCAGCTAAACCCAGATTATCACATTAAAAGGCGGATAGATGAACATACTTTACGTGATCCGACATTTTCATCTTGGATTCTGGCCCGCGACGTGTCCAGATAGCAGTTAGTTGAACCTCTGAAGATTGAATCAATTAGCGTTGTATTTGCTTGCATCTATTTTTCAAGGCTGTTTTAAGATAAATACAGAGCTACTCTATAAATAGCCCAACGACTTTTGAGAAAGTAGAATATAACGGAATAAATAACGCTCAGTCAGAGTAGGAATTGACTTTAATCTTAATGTAACGGTACCTAACGGAATAAATAACGCTACGAGATAGTCAGTAAGAGATATGAAAAGTAAGTAAGTAAGTTGTAACTCACCTCAGTCAGAGTAGGAATTGACTGAGGTGTTTCTACGCTATCTACAAGTCTTTTATACTAAAAGAAAGTAATGAAAGGAGTATCTACTGTAAGTAGATTCAAACATGCAAATCAGGTGTTTCTAAGTTACCAAGTCCGAATATAAATACGTTGCTATTTCGTCTAAATAATGAGTGGGTCAATTAACAGGAATTCCCAGTGGTGCATTAAGGGCGGGCGATGCGCGAGACGGTTTGTAATTCCAACAGAATACAGTTTCATTACTGAGAAAAATAAAGAAGTAATTCCGTGGATTATAATATAATATAATAAATTTGATTAAGCTCCGTGATTCAGAATTTAAATGGGATATCTTAACGCTTATGAATTGGAGGCCAAGTGGAGAAATCGTTGTAAGGCACTCACCGCTCAATGTAATAAAGGAGGCGCGGAAGAACTCACAGCAAGGAATGGGGTTATATTAATCTCAATTAGAATATTTTTCTACTCCTTCAAGATATCTAATAGTACTAGTCCAAGATCGAAAGCAATTCTAACAAACTCACTTGCTAGCTAAAAATAAATGGGGACTGAGACTTAGAGTATATGGGTGACTGTTAGATATGCCATCATCTACTTACTGCCAACAGAAGCTACTCAAAATATTTAATCCTTCGAGATGCAACGTTTTTGGGAAGCATGCAAGTAATAACGCGGCATCCCGTCATAGCCCAATCGAACCAGTACTAAAGGAGTATGTGCTATATCCATTCCATTAGAACGTGTGATCGACGATGACAAGTTAAATGTGATTCTTGCGAGCCTCGCGTGTGGATCCTCTTCAATACAGTATTGGAAAGATCATATATGTATATGGTTCCGGGGATGTTGGGGATCTCGGAAGGCATGTATTCCAGGGCGTTTAACGGATATCATGTCCCATTCAGAAAAGCCAACAATCTAATTACGATTAATTGTGAGTGGGTTGCGCGTTCAGAATCGAGTTTAGTTGAGCTCAGGGCTGAAAATCTTGGAACTCTTTCTAAGGCTGAAAAATTGAGTATTAACTGTGTAGATAATAGTTAGAGTTATACACCCCTTGTTGTAGACGTCCAGACGCTGTCTGCATATACACCATTTGAGAATGATGACTCGTTTTTTGTAATTGTCCGTGAAATCTGATGCTGGTTGGAATTGAGACGGTTGGGGAGGCGAGGCATTACCCGCGAGATTTCGAGGAAACACTATTCAAATCACCCCACTCCGCGGGTGTGTAACTTCCTAAATGGCGAGCATATTCACCACAGTAGGAACGACAGGAAGTGGAGTCCTAGATCATACTCAAGGGTTTTCAGATGTAAGCTTGATTAACATCATGACCTGTATCAGCTGTCAATATCTTCACCCAACTTCTCGCCTACTAATAAGCACGAACTACAGGTACATCGTCATCTATTAACAGATGTTAAGTTTCTGGATAACAAGATAGGATAAGGACACCCAGACCGGACAGAGACACGATCGATCAGTCCTTCAGAGCATGAGTAAATTGTCTAACGACTAGAGACGCGAAGAAGCACAATTCCTGGATATATCCTCTGACCTGCTAAGGGTATAGCATCATACTAGGCTCCCGAGGTTGGTGGAAGCGTAGTATAAACTAGGCTCGCAGGAAAAGCCCGGGTTATACTGCAGTACCGATGAGTGTTCAGACTCAGAAGAAGTAACAGAACTTCCAGGAAATAATATGCATTTATGTGGAACTCTGAAAGAACAAGGTATCAGAGCACAGGTCAAGAATGCAACAAACGTTATATATGTCGTCCAACGACATTCCATCCCATACGAAGCTGAACTTTTCCTGTACACCAAAAAATTAGCGATGGCCATTTCGCTTGCGCAAGGAGCGACCCCATGGGTTGACCATCAGAAGTGAATTGCGGAGTAAGTGACCATCGAATATAGGATATTAGGAGCCAGGAGGTAAGAATCAAACCATATGGGTGTTGAACAGTTCAACGAAATTAGCGCTATGACGACGACGATAGAATGAATCCAGACCCCAATGGATAGGCGTGTAAAGGTAAAGGTGAATTAAGCAAAGATGTATCATATCACGTACGTAGTACTTTTTTTGCACTGCAAGCAACACAATATATCAACTCCCTTCCTTTCCATTCGTCCCTGGCGTCTTTTTGTCCTCCTGTAATATCTCGATCTCCTCATCCCATACCTCTAATGGCTTGGGCTCTGGAAGCTTCGCCTCAGTCTCTTGCTTGACCTTCCTGATCGCGGCATCCAATACCTTCTTACGCTCTTCGGCACCCTGCTCCGCCTCCAGCTGTTCCATAGATAACCCTTGTTGAATGGTATCCTTCATGTCGTCGGTTAGCCAGTCTTCGGGTAGTGTTCCGCCCTTTTTGGCTATCGCCTGGAGCTCTTCGAGCTTTTTGTTAAGTTCGGCGAGTTGGCGGAGTTGCTGCATCTCGGAATTTAAAGCTGTGGTGTCGATAGGTGCGCTCGCCTCGACTTCGATTTCATTCTTCTGTCCGGCCTTAGAGATGAGGAACTCCGCTAGCTTCCCTTCTTTCCGTTGCTTCATTACCTCCGCCAGCATCTCCTCGCGGGCTTCCTTTGCCTGCTGAGCCAACAACTCTTTATCGATCTTCAATAGGTCCGGGTCCAGACCCAGATTCTGCATAAACTCCGGGGTGAGCTTCCCTTTGTATTCATCCCCGAACGCCTCCTCGATCTTAGTCCTCAGCTTCTCCTCCAACTCCGCGGCCATCCTGTCGATGTCAACCCGTTGCTCCGCCTCAAGCTCTGTCAAGATCTCCTGCATCCTCTCTTCGTCCTGTAAGGTTGCATTTATATCTTCGACAGCCACTTTGATGTCCTCTTCGCGTAGCTGTGGAGAGTCATTTTCCTGAACGCGTATCCCGAATTTGGACTCGAGTACCTGGGCGGCTGATGGGTCGCCTTGAATCATGAGCCCTATGACGCGTAGCCCGTCCTCGCTGGCTTCTACCTCATGCAGCGACATCGAGGTTATGTCGCCTTGAGCCGCTCGCATGTTCTCAAGAACACCTTCGGCAGTATGTTCTGGGAACCGATACATATCCATACTCTGTGCATCGTAGACGTAGAAGGTTTCGACGCCGTTGCCATCCGTTATAGAGAATACAAGGGCACTTTTGTCATTTGAGAATACCAGTGGTAATGGCTGGCCTAGGAGCCCAAATGATACATTGACAGCGAGTTGGACTTGGGGGAGGTGGAGATGATACGGTGACGGAGAGAAGAAGGTCGCAAGGAGGTCCCAATTTGTCCACTCGGACCCCCAGCCGGGGGGTGGGTTTGTAACGGAACGCCATCTGTCTGTCAAGGAAATCAGCCTAGACATTTCTGGGTCCTAGATAGGTCGTTTAGTAATAGCCAAACAACGAGAAGCTGCAAACGCACCGAGATTTGTGTCGGTTCTGCCTCTGTTCCCTCAGTAGCTGCTTTCCCGTTCGTCAGACTTGTATTGTAGCGAACTTGGTTCCTGTTCTGTTTAATAAGCCTGGTTAAACGTTTAAACGCATTTAGAACTCACATAGGCCTCAAGGAAGGGAAGTACTCGCGAGTGCGGGCTGGCTGTAAAGACCGTGGCACAGCGAATCTCGTCGATATTGGACGGGATAAGCGCGTTGTTGCGCGCCATATGAATTCATATTGGCGTGTAGCATTACTCCGACATCTTAAAGAGATCATATAGATAGAATTACAGACCAGCCAGTAGAGGACTCGAGGTGGTGCGGTCGTGGGCGTTGGTCGCGAAACATTTTCCCGAGTTCCCAATTTGGGATGACGTGTTCCGACGTACTTGCCAAATTACCGCACACTAAGTACGTGTGTATAACGGAACGTGACTACGCTCGCCACTCATTCGCCGACAATCATTGCTATTCCTCTCGACCTTTGGAGTTTCTCACACTATAGCATATTTTTAACATCTGGATTATAGATCAAGTTGCTGTTGTTAAGGTACCCTTCAACCACACGAGGATTGGTGGTCATGGCCGGGAACATTAGCTCACTGCTGGTGATGGCCCAATGTTATTAGTTCTCGTCACGAGCCTCGCCTTCGTCTATCAAAGGAGAAAGCGGCGAAATGTGCATCGCTAAGATCTCCGTATTCATCCCTTCATCAGGACTCCTAGTTATCTTAGATAACGCTCACACAACATCAGTTTGTATTGTTGGGAGTTCGGTCCCAAGTTTATCTGAGCAAGCATGACGCGGCAATAGATGTAGGAGGATAATACACAATGCCTATATTTACGTTAAGTGTCAATTTCAGGAGTACTGGTGTTGATTCAATTCAAAATCTGGCTGAGAAGTACTGAATGGCTGTCGTATGTACCCGCAGTGCTTAATGATGTGTCCGGCTGAGATTTAATAATGAACATAGATTATAATTATTGTCAAGGCCTGGAGCGAGAACTTAGGAGATCTCAATCACGAATGATGCTTTGCTACGGTGCTATATATATCAGGAGACAACGCAACTTCACCTCGATCGATGAGGTGATGGACACAACCCTCTCTTTATCAAGGACAAATCAACACTGGTTACGCGTGTACGCAAAAGAATTTGGCAAATATCCTCGCCTTAGCGCATCTCAGGAATTATGGCAGTAGTATACGTCTGGTAATATTAGCTCTTTCACACGTGCTAAATATATTAACACGGCAATGGTCACTAGGATCAAGAAGCCGCATAGAAAAGTCATCCAAGAACCACCAGTATCAATGGTTACAACAACATGATGATCGTATCATGTCGGCCCCACTTGTTCAAATACTGTGCTGACTGCAATCTCATATCTGCTACGGTACCCACTACACCAGCTAGGCTAAGGTCCTGCGCACCACCAACGATGTGGACCCCTTTGTATTACCTTCTCATTCCTTTCTTCCTTCAGGCGCAGGCGATCCTAGTGAACGTCACCGTGGACGATTCCGGCATTAATCCATTGACTGGACAACCTATAATATACAACCCACCTGGGGTATGGAATCTTGGGGCCAATTGTACGGCGTGTACCGCAAAGATAGATAACCGGGATATGCAAAATGGGACATGGCATGACAGTACAGTGCGTTTCAAAGCATTCCTTAGCTTTATGTATGTACAGTCTTATCATCTTTACTACAGTTCGATCCGCCGCTACCAATGTCATCTCAAACCGAATCACAACTTCCAACGGCAAGTCTCGTGTTTAATGGTGTGTACATCCCTTTTATTTCGCTTGCCTTCGCCGTTATTAAATCATATACTAAGCAATATCTGCATACTAGGCACAGCTGTATATGTGTCATGTGCAATACCACGAACTACTTCTGGCCCAAATGGATTTAGTGACATGAGCTTCTTTATTGACG
>ML213637.1:201679-242040 GCA_004379715.1 Crucibulum laeve
ATCTCTTATCTTGCTCGATTCTATCACATACTCGTCAGTTCATCATACTTCTTCGTAGATGCATTGAAACTAATTACAATCTATGTGCATAGATATGATAATGGAAAAGGCTCTTCTAATCGAATCCCCCTTATCGTTGGGCTCACCATCGGAGTATTTGTTTTCTTAGCCCTCATCACGGCATTTGTTGTCTTCGTCTCCCGGAGGAGTCGACAAATGAACACACTTCAGTTTTCAGATGGACGTACCCGACCGTTTATTCCAGTGTATGCCAACTCACAAGGTGCCACAAGCTCGTCACAGATACCTTCGCTGTCCACTCTCGGATTTTCTGCCAATCCATCTTTTGCCGCATTTAATGGCCATGGAGCATCACTAGGATCCTCCGCCTCGCAAACTACAGCCAGCCGCGAGCGTCCCCCAGCCCTATCTATATTTATACCTTCGTCGACACCCAGCTATACACCAATGATGAACGCCCCACCTCCTGCATATTATGTAGCTAATGATCCTGATTCTATCCCAGGGGGTGATGTAGGAGATACGAAATACGCCAGAGCACCATAGCTCTTTGTTGACTTCATTTACTGCTCGTTCGATATTCTCAAGCAGTGTTAGTCCATATATACTTGCACTAAAATTGATAATGTATAACATGATTATACTGTCTGACTGGCCGCCAAGAATGTATTCAATAGTAAATATAAACATGCAATTAAGTTTCGGATTACAGCTCCAAGGGATGACTAGACCATTATAGCCTGCGATGGCTGACGATGTACATCATGTTGTGCTGCAGAAGTGGACTTACGAAAGTGCGAATCGAAGCGGGCAGCGGATGTGTTGGAAGTACCGTTGCACTCGAAGTCAGTGTTGGAACCACTTCTTTCCAGCCTTCTTCGCAGCTCTACGCGCACGGTTGATCTGCTTCTTCTAGCTGTAGCATTGAGTGTAGCCTATGAATTGGAAGCATCAGTATATAGGTAACACGAACACGATGGGATAAGAGAAGCTGGAGGCAGAAGAACGAACTAGCTGAATGAAATGGAGGAAGGGAAGAATAGAGGAATGATAAGAGAATGATGATGATGATGAGAAAAGAAGCCAAGGATGAAGAATGGCTGCATGTCGGGAACGACTATGGTGGAAGGAAGTGAGATACGGGAGCCGCACGGGATGCCTAGAAGAGGATATGCAAAGAAGGAAGGGGAGGGAAGGGCATGAGAAACAAGATGAGAGAAACTACGATGGAACATGATGATGGGCGATGCCCAGAGAACAGCTCATATCTTGTAAGCGGCTTGAGCACTGGAGAACTTCAAAATATTCATATTGGCAACTTGGCGAGAGAATCGAGCTTGACAGCAGCAACAATGGGAACATTCGGGTATTCTAGATAAATATTTATGTTAGCGTAAGCAAGGTATTCAAGTAAACGGATCCATATACTTAATCTGAGTAACAATGTAGGTCTTGTAGTTTGCTAGGCCATTGTTTGCGATGCTAAATTCTAGTAATCAATCATGATTGATCTTTGATCTTTGAGCAGCTGGTGCCGAAATAATAGGTTGTGTCGCCATCTGAATGGATTGGTCAGTCCACGATGATGCTGAGTAGACATGAATGTACTCCAGCCAATTGCACAGCGCTGTCCGTGAAGAGGAGTGGCCGCTTTGATAAGGCTCAGGGAGGTATATGAGCGAGCGAGTGCCAGGAGAGGAGTGAACTCGAACATTTTGAAGTCCCAGGGCGAGAGCTAGTGAGAGAGGTTACGTGAGGTATCGAGAAGTGTAAAGTGGATCGGAACTCTCGAGTCGGCTATGTGAGAGCAACTCACGTTTTGCAACGCGTTTGACGTCATGCCTAATACCAAATGGAGACAGAAATCACCGGATCAATCAAAGGGCTCCTTGGCTAACCAGACTACAGCTGTACATAGCAATGCGAAGACTACTGAGCAGAAACGCGTTTCTAGATGTTATACTTTTGAGCTCGGCTCCTAAATCCTGCACTGGTACAGAGAGTAGTTCTACATCACTCTATAAATCATAAATAAACAAGATCCATGAACAAGAACGACGGTCGAATTGGTCTAATAATTTCTAATTAGCTGTAAGACAGCAATGATCACTCAAATATCCTCACCTCATCGCGTCTCAAGAACTATGGCAGTATGCGTCTGGTAATTTTAGCTCTTACGCACATGCTAAATAAATTAATACGACAATGGTCACTGCGATCAAGAAGTTGCACAGGAAAGCCATCCAAGAATCACCAGTATCAACGGTTACAGTAATATAATGATTACATCATGTCACTTATACTGTGCTCACTGCTGACTGCACTTTTATATCTGCTACGGAACCCACTACACCAGCTAAGGCTAAGGTCCCGCACATCACTAACGATGTGGACCCCTTTTTACCTTTTCATCTCTTTCTTCCTTCAGGCGCAGGCGATCCTAGTGAATGTCACTGTGGACGATTCTGGAATCAATCCATTGACTGGACAACCTATAATATACAACCCACCTGGGGCATGGAATCTTGGGGCCAATTGTACAATGTGTACCGCAAAGATTGATGCCAGGGATGTGCACAATGGGACATGGCATGACGTTAGTACAGTGCGTTCAAAGTATTCCTTAGCTTTATGTATGTGCAATCTTATCATCTTTACTACAGTTCAATTCCATGCTACAACTTCAAACAGCAAGCCTTGTATTTAATGGTGTGTACATCCCTTTTATTTCGCTTGCCTTCGCCGTTATTAAATTATATACTAAGCAATATCTGCACACTAGGCACGGCTGTATATGTGTCATGTGCAATAGCACGAACTACTTCCAGTCCACATGGATTTAGTGACATGAGCTTCTTTATTGACGGGAACCTAGTGGGAACTTTTGTTAAGACACCACCCGGCCTCCCAGGATATGATTTTAATTTCACTGTGTATTCGAACACCTCGTTACCTCCTGGTCGTCACGAACTGACAATCCAAAATAGCCATATCAATGGAAGCTCATCTCTTATCTTGCTCGATTCTATCACATACTCGTCAGTTCTGCATACTCCTTCGTAAATGTATTGAAACTAATTGCTATGCGCATAGACATGATGATGGAAAAGGCTCTTCTAATCGAACCCCCATTATTGTTGGGCTCACTGTTGGAGGTTTTGTCTTTCTGGCCCTCACGGCGTTCATTGTCTTGATCTGCCGGAGGAGTCGACAAATAAACACACTTCAGTTTTCAGACAGACGTACCCGACCGTTTGTCGCAGTATATGCCAATCCACAAGACGCCGCAAGCTCGTCACAGATAAAATCGCTGTCTACTCTCGGATTTTCTGCCAATCCATCTTTTGCCGCATTTAAACCTTCATCGAAATCCAACTCTGCACCAATAAGTATTGCACCTCCTGCATATTCTGTAGCTAGTGATCCTGATTCTTTCCGAGTGATGTAGGAGATAGGAATACGCCAAAGCTCTTTCTCGACATCATTGACTGGTCGTTCGATATTCTCAACCAGTGTCAGTCCATATAGTTGCACTAGAATTGATAATGTATAGCGTGATTACACTGTCCGACTGGCTGCCATGATGGCTACGAACCGTGCCGTGGTATCAAACAAGTTGGAGATGAGACTCTTCTAATATTGCTTAATAAGATCTGCTCCTCTCTCCATGAATAAATATATTGGTGCTTGTGTATGTGCGCTTGGAATGTATGGCTATAGAAATGTTCGGTCAAAATCTGATATTCAGAGTTAAACAAAAATCTATCACCCACCAGCACCGACCCATCAATGACTCTTAGACCTTCGACCCTCAGTTCAGGATTGACTACTCCGCACGAGGCATTCTGGGCAGACATCTCAGAAGTAGCCACTAAGTGATATATCCGATCCGATTTATTCCTTGCATATTCCTCAATCACAAGGTCAGTATTGGCACTGGATAGCACTTCATAATGGCCCAAAGCGTAGTCGTTCCAAGCGTGAGCGCTGGCGAATCGTTTGGCAGCCTTCACCGCTTCGACCATAATAGACCAAGGAGGTATTAAACAAATTGGGGTTGATCAATGGTTTGGAGAAGGGATTTGATGATGATATTTTGACAGAGCCACCTTTAAGACTATGTTATCCGTTGACATGAATCCGAAAGCATACAATTTACGAGAAGTAGGCGACGCAACCGCTATCATGATGGTGAAAAGTATCCACTGGAGGGTCGGGGGACCCCTGCAACAAGCCATTCGTTCTATTTATCAATTTATTAAGTGTATATTGCATACGAGACCTACAGCGATGATACTTACAGCAAAAAGCATTTCGAAATGTGCCGATTGCAGACCAGCAGAAGGATCCGCTATAGCTTGAAGGACTGTAGCATTATCCGCAAGGCTCAGCCACGCAACATGATTCAGAGGAGAATGCGTAATGGGCCTGTTCGACTGTCGTTCCAGCGTGCAATCGCCAAATCGAGGAGATCTGGATTACGGAAGAGCTCATCGTACGTTTCATTGCTAGAAATGCGGAAGACGTTCGACAAGCGAGGATGCTCGCTTACGGAGGGTTTATGCACGATGGTCTCGATTCCAAATTTATCCAAATCAGATATATCTCCTATACCTAAAAGTTGCATGAAGACGGGGGTACCAACAGCTCCCGCTGGCAAAATGACTTCATGCCTAGCAGTTGTATGATAAAACAGCGCTAGCAAGGCATGAGTGATGGGCAACCATAATAGAAAGAGTGCTCACCAGCTTCATACTCTACAAACTGCACAGTTCGAGAATCGGCTACGCTTCTTTGCAGATCGGTTAGCATTAGTTTGGTAACTTAGATATTGATAACGATATCGAGGTTTGGACGGTTCATAGCAGGTCTAAGATACACCGTTGCAGCGCTATTCCGGATTCTATTTCCATTCGTCTCCAACCACCATCCTAAAAAAAATGTAGAGACATCTGAGTCAGCACATAATCCTAAGCAACATCGATATGCTCTGACTTACCGACTCCCAAGATATCTCCACCACTGGTCTCATTGATATATGGAAATTCATCCGGAAGCTCTGAAGCCGTAGCAATGACACGTTTGTCAATGGGTAAGGGATATCCTGGAAGAGTAATGGCCACAGCGCCGTCATATTCATGCTTCGATGGATTATATTGTCCTGTTGTATTGTGATTATCCGCCGGTGGAACAAACTTCTCATTCTGGAGCAATATAAAAGTCAGTTTGTTTAGACCACTCGAAATGAACGATCACGCACTCTCAATATATACTTTTGAATGTTTTCCCAGTTCCATCCTTCATCCCCGCTAACTGCCGCGTATCTGTTCTAATCATCAGCTGAGCCATGGGAACAGATCGTGAAATCTAGGAGTGATATGAGAGTTCGTGTACTAGAGACCAGGGAAGACTCATACGCACTGACGGAGCTTGAGCCTCTTAATACCCACTCTCTTGGACATAGGAGAGCGCGTCCATTGTATCCGGGCTGAGGGGTGATAGTATAATTCCAATCAAGTTGACTCTCCATGCCTAGCTGCTTAACGAGCCCTGGCACCATTGACTTGAAGATGCCGTCATTACTGTTATTATGTGCCGAATTTTCAGGGAGGGTATTCGAAGTGCATCATATTGCATAACGTACGATCCTCCAGCCTCTAAAAGGAGGACGGATATATCAGAATCCTCTGTTAGCCTAGAAGCTACCACACTGCCCGCCGTACTGCCTGCAGCCCATATAAGAAGACATGTACACGATGATAAATGTCGAAAAGAGATCACCTCCAATAACTATATAGTCGTACGTGCGATTCGGAAGCTGACGAGGATTTTCATAGAGCTTTGCAAGTGAAGACAAGGGTTGAGTTAACACGCTTAGCACAACGAGACGTACCAGAGAATGCATGGTCGATAATGAATGCTAGAGCACAATACCTTTAGATCAACGTCCGCTCCATTTTATGGGATCTGAGATTCTCCTATGCTCTATAAGATTGGCAAACTGTTAGACTCATTCTATTTTGGGAGAGGATGCATACAACTCACAAAACGATGCAGAGCTGAAATGTATGATTGAGGGTTATGTAGTAATGTAATTGCCTCTACAGGTATGAGAGGTTTCAGAAGAAGCTATAATAAGGCTATTTGTTGCATGTGACATGCTCGTAAGCACAAAAAACAAAAAGGACTTGATCACAACGAGGAATAAAATCTTCTCTGTGAGACTCAGGGGAAAGAACTTTCAGGTAGATAAAGCAAGGTCATTTGGTAGCAGCGTACATGACAAAGAGAACTATTCTGATCTGCGTCGTGTAGGTCGTCCTCCTGATCGACCTCTTCTGCTAGTCTTTGTATGCGACTACACCGGAGTAATCGTTGCCAGCTCACCACCACCCCCGAATCTTGAGGAAAACCGGTAGCAGCGAACACTAGAACACTAAGATCCGATGGT
Organism: Crucibulum laeve; assembly: GCA_004379715.1. Taxonomy (NCBI): domain Eukaryota; kingdom Fungi; phylum Basidiomycota; class Agaricomycetes; order Agaricales; family Nidulariaceae; genus Crucibulum; species Crucibulum laeve. Next base: position 208,152 of record ML213637.1, read on the forward strand.
GCAATCTACGAGCGCCCGTGGTGATGGCGGAGCCATCGATCGCGCAAGGACTGAAATAACTGGTTGAAAGTGGTTTGTCGGTCCAACTTGTCGCCCAAGAAGGCGTCTCGGACATGAAATCGAGCAGATCCCAGTTCTGGAATTACTTCAGAACATATCACCCTGCCCATCGACCAATCCACCGAAATAGCACGTCAATGCCTTGAGCTTGTTGCCCATCCACTCTTCTTCTACCTCAACTTGCTCACTCTCATCACTATCCAACAGCGCGCCAATCTCCTCTATCCTGGTATTCCGCGGCAGGAAGTACGCGATGTTCTTCGTTATCTGCCTAGACAGCTTGAACAACCCCGCGCCATGTATAGGCTGGATGGAAGATAGCGAATACGCTGGATGCGTTTCGGTGGGGGTGGGTGATTTTGATTTGGCTTGTACTGTGGGTGTCGATTTTAGAGTAGCCGATGACGGGGTGGACGGTTTTGACGAAGCTGAGGCGATGGGATCGCCTGAGAGGTAGGAGGGTCCGCCCCAGGGCGGACTGAGGAAGATGACGTCGACTTTGCGTGAAGCGTTCCGATCGGGAGATAAAGTTCCATCGTCGGTAGAGGAAGAAGGCAGTGAAAGATATGATTTGGCGAAGGAGAAGTAGTCCGTGAGGATGAACTCTATACGGTCTGCGACTCCGTAGATCTGCGCGTTGTGACGTGCTAAGGCTAGTCTTGTTGGTGAGGTGTCGAGTGCGATTACTAAGGGTTATGTGATGATTATAAAGCGAAAATACAGAGTTAAATCAATTACCCCTCTCACATGTCTTTGCAAAGGCAATAGCATTCCCTCCAACACCACAAAACGCGTCCAGTATCGTACCACTGCGACATCGTTCCGCGATCTGATTTGCTACGAGTTCCGGGGTGACGCTGTACCAGCCTTCCTCGTCTAGGAGACACCCGGGTGGCGAGTCGTATAAAGAGAAATAGCGCGTTCTCTGCGAAAAATCTGCGCCGATCGTTAGTTGGTGCAGTGCATTGAATAAAGCAACGGTGACGGACATTTTTGCAAATGCTCTGGTACTTCAGACGGGTTTTTATAGTACGGAACGAGGCCCGTCGCATCGTATTTATCTATCCACTGAGGCTCCCAGGTCTCTTCTTGAGCAGCTGTGACTGCTGAACCATCGTTCGTTCGTCTTTTCTTCGTTGGTGGAAGTTTAGCTTCATTCCTCTTCATATGTCCTTCAAGCGTCCTGGTAACAGATGGGGTCGTTGTTACTGGTACAGAGTGCTCTTCCGAGCGGGTCCCAACCGAAACAGATGCTGGTATTGGCGGCATTGCTGTTGTTTCCGATTTTAAAGTGTCGAACACAAACCTTGCGATACCGGTGAGTCCTCCACCTTTGCGTTTTCCCATTGTTTCTCTGGATGGAGCTTAATCTATGTTCACAGTAATAGTCCAGATAGATGAAGCAGTGAAATGAAGCATAGAGAAAAACTGAACCACAGCGACTGTCCAGTCGAAATTCTGTCAGTCAAACGCTACATTTGGCAACGCCGTTTCGAACAAATAACTTAGCGGGCCGAATCTAGTGGCATGAGATTACTTGCTCTTATTTGGCAACAACTTCCTTTACTGAACACAGGTCGCGTTTGTTCGAATTTCACCTTTTGATTTTTGCCACCGCGTTTCCGGAAACTCTTCTCACTTTTACGACTTTTACGATGCATAACTCTCAATTTACGGTCGCGGGAATGTCAGCATCGACGACGTCGCACCATAGTCCAAATCTGAACACATGGGGCAGCACAAGCACGAACACAGCGCCATTTGGGGAGAGTCTTTCGCAGTCAAGGAGTCAGTACCAGACAGGTTATCTCATGGTATGTTATATATTACTCGCATCGGCGGAATAATTAATGGTGCAAATCAGTCTGCTTCACAAGCCAATGTACGTTGCCACTCGAACTGTACACCGCGTGATATTCATTAAAGCTCGAACAGGATACGCCGCAGGGAAACCAGCGTGTAGATGAAGTGCCAGTCGTGCAAACGAAAGCGAAGATGAATCATGTGCTGGCAAGAGGCTCTGCATCGGAATTCGGGATGGACTCGATGTTCCAAAGTACCCGGTGAGTATGTTGGCCAATGTACTGTTTTCCTACTTATTTATCCCAAGAACAGACAGCGTCAAACACTGGCAGATGAAGATGCGCCACCCATGAGCTCCATTAATGATATTCCAAACGAGATTCACTTGGAGTCGAGTACTACTCGCTTTCAACCAAGGGTGCGATTCCGCGTTTTCTCCGTCTCGTTCGGTTCACTCAACTTCGTTAGCAGAACTCGACGCTCGACGGATCCCAGTTTCCCAGACGGCACGCCCACACACCATCATCTGCGCAAAATACTCAGCAGTATCTGTACATCATCGTGTTCGGGTACCCGTCAGACAAGTACAGCGTGACTGCCGAATACTTCAAGTCGTTGGGAGAAGCCACCGACCCAGATCCCCATGCTGAGATATTGAATTGCTTTAGGATCGGGTATAGAGACCCCGCGGATGCGATGAGAGCCGTACGCAAAAACGGCGAGGTGTTAGGTGGAAGTTGGATGATTGGCGCCAAGTGGGCGGTATGTTTGTTTTCATCTTTCTTCTCCTGATTTTGTTTCCTTATCTGTTATCAGGACCCTGCACAGGCAGAAGCTTTGCTTGGACAACCGGTGCTGCGCGGAAGCATATCTTCCCCTCCGCTCTCCGAACTCACCACTGTACAAGGTGGAAACGCGATGGCTGTAGATGAACCGTCCCTTCCGGTTTCGAATGGTCATACCCCCACGGTTGGCACGCCGCTCAGGTTGGTGCCCTCGACATCTGCGTTCCGGAAGACGGGGATGTCGTCCAAGCCTGCTACGCCGCAGCCACCAAGAGCTTTCGGGTCCACCACCAACAACGCCCCAGGGCTACCAAGTGGCATTCCTCCGTCCACCTCGTCCTCAAGCACCCCAAACAAGAGTGTCCTAGGCCAAGTGTCAGACTTGATATTCGGTTGGTAAATGGCAGATTTACCTTACTTACAGATGTGATCATCTTTCCGTTTGTCTCGTATCATGTTATGTTACCTTCTGGTTGACATCATTCATGGATTTCATTATGTATCGAAGATCTCTTATTTCTGGTTCAAAAACGTGGAAGCTATGTCAGAATTATGTTTTCGCTTTCTCCTCAGAAGTGTAAAATCATTCGAAGTCGACTTGCTGAGAAAGATGACAGTAAGTGCTGTGTACACGTGCTACGTGTGTGTCTTGTGTTCTACAACAGCGCTGCGTTCGATAATGAGGTCGCACGATCTATGCGGAGCGTTTAAGCGCCTGTGGGCCAAACACACGGCTCAACCGGGCTTGAATCTGCGAGTAAGGGGAAGTAAGCCTCCGGGAAGACGTACCGGAAAAAAAAGCTCTTAGCTTTACAAAGCTTTCGAAATTGAAGGATCTAATCTCTGATCATTGAACGCCTTTCATTGATAGATCGCTGAATCCGACTTGTGGGATCGAGAAGATCATAACTGTCACTGGAGGGACTTTGCTTCTTGCTGATAAGCACTTTACTGGGCTTCCGGAAGTGCAAACCGCGTCATATTTGCTTGTAATCGGTGCTCGTGTGCTGTTGCGTGGGAAATGGAATGCATTCGATTTTTTTAGGAAGACTCTGAATAGCGCAATTGACTATCGTAGGCGCCCTCATTTCTTGGTCACCACGGCCGTTAAAATCACCGATGGTCTTGGGACAAGACACCACAGTCACCTGTCCTTCAACTCTTTCTTACTTTGTCTGATTCCCTAAAATGCTCCCAAAGGATAACCGCTGCCGAAGCAACGTCTATTGGGATTCAACGATTCTTGCGGCATTGTTTGGGCGATGGAGTTAAGACGCACGTCTTGATCGGCTTTCCAGTGGTTTTTTCTATTTAGGCGATGAGATAGTGAGCTGCAAAAATTATGGAAATATGGCAAGGCTGTTTCCAGGTTCCATCTGATCCCACCAGTACACCTGAGGCTCTAGAACCTATTCCAATTTATAGAAATGGGGATAGGCAAAGAAATGATACAGAGTATTTCGAAGATTCCGAGAATTCGCTCTTGAAATGTTTGATAATAGTGTCGGCAGTAGGTACTTCATCGGCGGAGTTCTATAATGCCATAATTCGTTTTGGTGCTACACATAAATAATATACATCAGAGATTTTACCGTGAAAGAAATAATGGGAAATTGAGTGGTACATAGTGATAAATACGATGTACAGAAAGTTTAATCACGCATTGTAGAAGACGCTGGCATTGAAGGGGTTGGCACTGGAGGAGTTTGCGATCGAGACTTCCCCGAAAAACGTACTGTCGATGATTCACCTATAATAATATTGCTCGTCAGGAAATTTCCGGAAGAAGGATTATTTCCTGCTTCAGGCGCGCCGAGTCGCTGCATGTCGGTCGCAATCTTGCATGACTACACGGAGTAGGAACCATTAGCGGGTTTTTCGTGTGATTTGCCCGAAAACCAAGGGCTCCAAATATGCCGTCAAAAATCACCACGAGACGGGACAATCGAAACCAGCTAGCTGAATTTAGGAAGATACGTTAGAAGATTGGCGACGCAAAAGAACAGAGATATAGATGGCAGAAATAAACGGGATGGCACATACTGGGATCCGATGCATCCGTAGATACAGCGGTATATGTAGTGCAGCAAGTAGTCACCACCACGATCCACGCGTGAGTTAAAAACATGAGGGGTGAGTATCGAGCTCTTTCAGGTTACAGAGAAGCCATTGGTTCAGCCGGCCTTCCAGATGACGAAAACAGAACACACCGTCTTTGGCGAAACAAAAGACGATGGGAATTTTTGCCCAACCATGTCTGGGGCTTGAGATAAATTTGTAGATTGTTAACCCGGGAACAAGGATCTGGGGGAGTATGCAGGATGATGGGAAAGTGAGCTATTGAGGTGCCTCGAGTAGAATTTGGGTCAGACGACGAGAATTTGAATAAGAGGTGAACCCAAATAACAGGATGTCGTGGTACATTAATTTCTTCATGCACATTACACCACATATTCCGGAAGATCGGGACGAGTAAGGACTGGTCTGATCCCCAGCTAGATACCAGATAAAATGATGATCGCTTTGCTGCTTACGCTTTTTTGAAATGCAGGGCAGAGGCCAATTTGTGAAATAATAGCTTTTTGAATTTTGTTTCATGAGATTTTTAGAACACACCGGCGTTGTGATGTACCACGCATCATTAACAAAGAGCTTGTGCACCTAGAATCAGAATCCCGCCACAAAACCTAAATAGTAGTATATCAGGTGACAGAATTTCAGCGAAGGTTGTGCCGTTAGTTGTATATTTATAAAGGCAATCCGACTGTTGAAGTAAGTGGTAACACCATCAGATTTGGTTTCGATAACTAAAAGTGTATGCCTCGTTACGCTTGAGACGTACGTCACGTACCTCTGCGAACACCCCGCAATATCTCGTAAACAGGAACACCATCTAGGTAACGAGCGCTTTAGTTGTCTATTTAATTGTAAAATCCCAAGAATGCGAGTCGGAGAATGCAGCGCATATTCAATATAACACACCTTGTCGTCCAGAGTAATTAAAATGTCCGAAAACAACCTACCAAGGCACCGGCTGAAAATTCAATTTTTAATAAGTAGTGTGTTTTTTTAAATAAGATTAATATGTAATTACCTACGTTGTGCCGCACAATATTTGCTTCCCAAAGCTTTCCATGTAGGCTGGCTAACAATATTTTGTAATAGCAACATGTTCATTTTGTCATTACTGGCCTAGAAGCTCCAACGATGATCCTAATTCCAATCTCTCCATCAATAACGTAAAGCTGTAAGACTCAGGCAGCTAGTGGGTGTTAAACGAGCAGAAAAGAAATCGGTGGTCGGCTCTCTCTAACAAGCTCAAGGCTACAGTCAACAATTGCTGCCGCGGTAGCCAGTAACGATGCCTACCGAGCTAGTAAACGTTTGAGAAGGTGCCGAGCGCAGTCCATTGGATTTTAGAAGGGCGCCGCCGCTCGCCACTGTCACAGGGTAGAATATTATTCTACTTCGCCCTGATTTTCAGTGAATTAAATCTGAGCTTTCCGTATTACTCGCACCATGAAGCAGAAAACGTCTCTACGAACAGAAACACTCAATCCTCAGGCCGTCAGTCGTGGCCGCTAGATTCGACATATGCGCCTCATCCGAAATGGGTCGATTTTACGGCTTAGGTCGCTTGCTCAGAACCATGACAGGGTATCAATTTGGTCGTTCGAACTTTGCTTAACCTTGTACACAGCGTAATTTCATATGATACAGCACTATGCTTAACTGCTGTTGATATTCTGATCATCGATGCTTTTCAATCCGAAGGTATTGAAAACAACTTCTAGAATGAGTCTGGATTGTCAACGAAGCAAAGCAGAGTCGTCACAAATCCTCTTTAATTTTCCCTAGAGTAGAAGTGTCGTAATCCGTAAAATCGACCCACCCAGAGCAGGATAATCTGTCACGACCGACGCCCTGAGAATTGAGTACCCCTAGCGTGTAAACTGATGATGGGCTTTGATCTCGTCTATCCTTCGAGCACCTCGACTGGACTCAGGAGATTATTACGAACATCGGAAGTCATTCTATTTCTGTCTCAAAGGTTGAAGGTCGGCGGTTGAAAGCATAATCTTGAATCGATTGGAATCGCTGAAAGTTATAGCTGACCATTCAAGTTCCGGATTATTTTATAAGCTGGACATCCAACTTTGAAAAGCGCCCTTGGGCTAGTTCTAAATATCCAAGGAATTGGTACAAGCTGTGTAAAACGTACCACGTTTCTTGGTGACCACGCTATAAATTGTGGGCGCCTCCCGATGGCGTTGTGCTATTTCGCGCTGTCTGGGCTTTGCCAATGGAGGTCGCTAAGCAGTGCGTAAGCGTCAGACATGCCATTTTGGCTTCCAGCCAGATCCGGTCTCTTGAGGTTGAGCCGACAAAGATTATCAATCACCTGCGCAAGATCTTATCAATTTCAGTACTTTACTATCGCCCACTATCTGCTTCCGACAATGCCCTCCTCTGCTGAGAATTCCCAAAAATAACCACTCTCAAGCGCTCGACCCAGATTCTACTAATCCTGCCATCTCAGCATTTGAAGGTTCAAGGAGATTTTTGAACTTACCTAGCTTCCGGACTTTGAATGCGCCCAATTCCTGGGCGATGGCGTATGAGGATCGACTAGTGAGGTTCAGAAGGTGTAATGTGTTGCTACGGCAAGCTGAAGGTGAAGCAAAAGATGAGGGTTAAACATTCGGTACCGTTGAGTGACTTACGCCGACTCGGAAGGCTCACTGCGCTCAGGGACCCACGTTTAATCGTCCATGAGCTTTGGCTATTACAATCTGCCTTCGGTGACGTCCACGTTCTGCAAAGTGTTTCTGGATGGGATGGAGGCAGAACGGACGTTCTTTAGGAAGTGAACCTATTGCATCACCAAGAAGCAAGAATAGCGGAAATAGATGTCGATTGAGTTGGTACTTAGATCTGGATGACCACGAGATGGGCCGGAAGGCGATCAGGTCCCATGTGCGAATTTAGATTTTCCTAAAGACAGCGAATCGGTTATGCATGGAATTAACCACGGAACGTAAGGAACAGCTTGAAGTCAGCCTTATCCTCCCAAGCAACTTTACAAGTGATTTTCGATCAGAGTTGATCACTTTAAAGCAAATTCTACGGAAGACGCTGTAACGGTGGAATCCTGACAGCAATGCGAATGACTAGTGTCGAGCTTTGACGAACACTCCTGTGCTGCAAAAGTATTCAAAAATACATACGAAGTCCAACATAGTAAGAGTTTCCGTGTGCCTCGCTCTTGGCTGGTATTCTTTGATGGCGATATATAGGCGTATGAACGGTTGTATTATGATCAGTTGACCCTCACCTGGAGGAGTGGAACTGATGAACTTTCTTGCAAGCCAAGTATACGCAAGGCGAAATTCGACCGGACTGGTAAGAAGGATTATTTGCAAGGTTGTGCACTATTTGGGATCCATTAGGCGCGACTAGATCGTGGGAGCGAATCGGGGCCTCCTTATCTGACGAACATCTGTTTGCTCAGATCTCGCATGTCAGAAATTCTCGGTTGGATTTCCTTCTGCTCACTACACGCAGTCCGGTCGAACCGTGGTCTCTCGGCGGGCCTTACTTTATTAAAAATGGCTTTTGGCTTCTACATATCTTCCCCGTTCTTCCAAGCAGTCTTTGACAATACTAATTCAACCGCTTCGCCCTTCCATTTATCCTGATTCAACGCTATGGCTCCTGGCAAAAGATTTAGAGTTGCCATCTGGTGAGCGAAGACAATCATGTGCCTAGCTTCGATCTTGACGATATGACGCACTTAGTGGAGCTGGAATTGGAGGATTGACAGCAGCAGGTAATGTTCCTTGTGTTTAATCGCCCTAATTCAAGCTAAGATTGATCCTTCGACTATGTAGTCGCGTTGGCAAAATTCCCCGACATTGAACTCGAAATCTTCGAAGGTGCTTCTCAACTGGCCGAGCTTGGTGCCGGAATTGGCTTATTCCCTCGTAAGGAACTATACGACTACTCGAAAGTGACGTGCTGATTGTATCGTTGTTTCTTTAGGTCCCTGGGAGGTTGTGAGGAGGCTCGGTTTGGAGGCTGACCTTTTGAAAGCGACAGAGATTAAACTCACCGAGGGTCCTGGTAGGTTGTTCTTATTACCACTGCCTCCACTGTACTAATTGTGCCGTATTTCAGTCACTTCTTTCAGGTACAGGAAAAGTGACCAACCAAGAGGTCTTGACTTCTATAAGCTGGTCACTAAAGGTGAATTTTTATGCCGACTCCTACATCTCACAAAATTAATTCGTTGGTCTACAGGAAACTTAATGACTTTTCATCGGTCTGATTTCCAAAAAGTACTCCTCAGCAAACTCCCTCGCTCGTGCCGAATACACTGCTCGAAACGCCTAAGATCCTACGCACAGCACCAGTCAGGGCCCATCGAACTCTTTTTCGAGGACGGATCAACATATACATGTGACGTCCTTATAGGGGCTGACGGTATAAAATCAGTAGTTCGACAAAATCTTTTGAGCGAGAAAGCACGATGGGCTCAAAGTGAAGGCAGGCGTGCTGAGGCTGCGGAATATGCAGCTGGCATTGATCCTGTATGGTGCGGTACTAATGCATATCGAGCATTAATCCCCGCAGAGCGACTACGAGCACGATGGCCTAACCACCGCGTCCTTACACAACCCACACAGGTAAGGAAACGTCTACTTATCTCGTTCCTTCTATCATTAGTAAGCTGACGTCTTATTATAGTATCTCGGAGAAGGAGGGGTGAGCGATCTATCTAACTACTGTTTATAATTTAAGCTGACATCTAGGTATAGTATATGCTCGCGTACCCCATCTCCCTTGGAAAAATGATCAACTTCGTCGCTTTTAAGTCTCAACATCATCTGGAAAATACTAAGTTCAATGGCCCTTGGGTGTCTCCTACCGACAGCTCCGAATTCGTCGGCATGTTCAGAAGCTGGGAGCCAGAAGTCCAGGCGCTATTAGATGTAAGCTGTCACTTCGTTGCGGAGCGCGTCATTTTGCTAAGAGAACTTCTCTGTCAGTGTGTCGAGAAGCCTCTTCGTTGGGCGATCCATACCGTGCGGCCCCTTGGCACCTTTACCTCCGGACGGGTAGCCATTCTTGGAGATGCTGTACGTTTTGTTCCTTAAAGGTGTTCTCCCGTCGCTCATTCTTTTCTTGAAGGCACATGCGATGACTCCTCATCAAGGGTCAGGCGCAGGGCAAGCCATCGAAGTGCGTTATCTTTCTTGCACTGGCGTCTTTCCGTCGGTCTTCATTGTTGACCGATTTTCTAATTAATTTTTTTTATTACAGGACGCCTATATTCTAGCTACAGTTCTTGGACATCCGAGTACCACTCGCGGTAATCTCGCCAACGCCCTGAGCGTCTATGACCGAGTGCGCCGATCTTCTTCAAGGAAGATTCAAGAACGCTCTCGTTTAAACGGACAGTATTTTACGTTCCACATCGATGGAGTTAGCTTTTCCAACCTTGGAGAGGAGCAGCTGTGGAGTAATCTCCAAAAGCTTGGTAAAGCATTCACGAAGAACTGGGAGTGGGTATGGACCACCTCCGTCGAAGCCTCCGTACAGGAAGCACTTCGATTGCTCCAAGAGTCTACCGCGGGAAGGTGATTGTATCAGAAATAGTGCTGGATGGATACCTTTTATTTATTATAAATATACCCTTTTGCTAGATTTTTGTGGTTCGTGATAGTCAAAAATTCAATGTACAGTAGTGGGCATCACAATTCTTTTGGGTATTTGCTATTTATGTGGCGCTGCATTGAGATTTATTTCGGAGGTCCTGTATACTTGTGGGACTTTCTATGTTGATACTCAGGTTATATCCGAGCTCTTTTATTTTGGATCTGACGTAGGGGGATACACTGCCTATTTAGCAATCTGCCGGTTAATTGATGATGTGCGTGAGACGTGAGGAGTCGATAGCATTAGCGTCGTCGACGTCAGTTAGGGGGAGAAAGTCTTCCAATGGGTTGATAACTCCAAATAGCACTCATTCTCTAATTTCGTCATGTAAATTCAGAGGTGTTTAAAGATAACTATTTAATCACGGCCGTGGTAGTATCAGTGTTATGAATTACATAGCTCGGGTACTTATGATCTCAAGTTGATGGATTTAAGCTGCGCTAGTTGACTTCGGAACACGCCTATTGTACATACTATTTAAATTTAATCGAGTGACTTTATACGTTGTTATCGCGATAACTACTCTGTCTAGGTAGCCATAGGGTGAAACGTTGGCATTTGGTTTGAATGTTAGGGGCTAGGTCTGACGCGGGAATGAATAACTACGCCGAAAGCAGATTAATTATCCTGACACTACGCCCACGCCGAATGTGTCGGGATCTGAGGATGGACTGAAATACATGTACGTAGTTATGGATGCTATATATCAATGGGATATGCAAGGGAAGCGGAGTATGCGAGGAAGATGAAAAGGGTATTCGAACTCGACGTTCATGGGTTGTTACAGTATCATTTGTTTTTGATGAGATCGGCTGCTCGCTCGGCCAGAAGGTACACCGGTCCTTGTGTATGCGCATTCGGAACAAACGGCTGGAAAGACGTATGAATGATCTGTTGAACATGGGGTAAAGATATTTTCTTACCAGGACGGACGCATCGACAATTCGCAGGCCATTTGCACCTTTGACTAATAGGCTTGGATCAACGACACCCCATCTAGCATTTTTCGAAGACATAGCCGCAGTACCAACTGCATGGAAGACGGATCCTGCAGTATCTCTGATTAATTTTTCTATTTCAGCGTCGGTTTTCGCATCTTCAGAGCTACCATATTCTTCTTCGACAAAGCCGATCCATGAGTCTGAGTTTATAAAACGTCTCGCAGTCTTTACTGCCTCAACAAGGGCGAAGATGTCGAATGAAGTGTTCAGGTAGTTGGGATTGATGATGGGGTTTGCAAATGGATTGGATGAAGAGATGGATACCGAGCCACCTTGGAAAGCACGTCATGATGTTACGTTCAATATTTTAATTTAAAGCACTCACGTGATGTAGGGGAGATGAGGTTGGCTCGAACGCTCATGAAATGTCTGCTAGGTGGTATTGGGGACCCAGTATAATAGCTCTGCAAATACAGTTCAATGAATATCGTACAGTCATCCAAGTATGAATAACCCCTTACCGAGAATAAAAATTCAAAATGCGAAGACCTCAATCCAGCAGCAGGGTCTGGAACGGTTTCAAAAATGCTAGAGTTCTGCGGAAGTCGAAGCCACCCGACATGATTCGAAAGAGCAGCACCGAGGGGACCTGTCTTATTCTGTGTCCAATTTGAAAGTTCAACCTGAAATTTGTCAGGGCTACGAAGGATGTCATCGAAGGTGTCGTTGCTTAAGACAGAGTAGATCGTCGTTCGACCAACATGGTCTGACAGATTTCTCCCGACGGAGCGCTTGTCAATAATTGTTTCAATACCCAAGCTCTCTAGTGCCACTCTTTCACCGATACCAGAGCGTTGCAAAATCATGGGGGTTCCGAAGGACCCTGCACAAAGAATCACTTCCTTTTTCGCAATAGCTGTTCTGACTTGAGCTTGTTTACGACAGAACCATACCAAAACGTGAATATATATATAATAGTAAGAAGTAAAGAATCTTACCTTCTTCGTTTTCTGTAAACTGAACAGAGCGGAATATAGGAATATGTCCAGAGAGTGCTGTATTCAGAAGTTTCGTTACATGCGCGTTGATGACAATGTCAAGGTTTGGACGATCGATTGCCAAGTTCAGGTAATCAGTCACAGAACTACTTCTAGTCCCATTCGCAATGGTTGACAACTTCCAGCCTAGGAGTTTTTATAAGCATTATGGCAAGAGAACGTGTAGTTGTCACTAACCGATACCAAGAATATCGCCACCGCTTGTGTCCCCAATATACGGGAATTCATTTGGAAGCTGTTTGGTTGTGCGGATAATGCGTTCATCAAGAGGTGTCGGAAATCCAGGTAAGCTATCGCGAAGCGTGCCATAAAATCCATGTTTTCGGGGTTCGAATTGTCCAGTGGTGTTATGGCCATCTGTTGGGGGGACTAATTTCTCATTCTACAAAGCATGTTAGTCGTAATCCTTGTAACCAATTGAACCTACCAACTTTGTATATATAACGCTTCATATTATCCCATTTCCATCCATCATCTTCTGTGACCTGTGCGAAGCGATTCCAATCGTCTGAGGAGCCGTGCGAGTAAGTCATATAGTCTGCGGGTTGGAAATGTTCAGTATTTACTTGGTATCCGGTATGAGCCACTTACTAACGGAACTCGATCCACCGAGTAATTTCCCTCGAGGATAAGGAAAGGAGCGTCCAGAAAGACCAGGTTGCGGTGAAATTGCATAGTTCCAATCGTACCGACTACCTGGAACACTTAGAGTTGGAGCTAATAAAGGGACAGTGGTATTGAAAGCGTCGACGTTCCTATAGAACATTGTTGACCTTTATTCGCTAAAGCTTATTTTCAGAACCTACGACACTCCTGCTTCCAATAGAAGAACAGAAACTTGAGGATCTTCTGTTAACCGGGTTGCGATAACATTGCCCGCTGTGCCAGCTGAAATGCTTCAAGTGAGTTGGTGGCTGTGGGCTCGAAATAACATACTTGCCACCGACGACAATGTAATCATACAGCAAGCTTCGTTCTAGCGCAGATGGATTATTGTATACTTTAGCGAAGGTTTGATAAAAAGAGGCGAAAAGGACGACAAGGACCACCAGCATGATCTTCGAGGATAGGCAGAAAGGTGAGAGGCCTTGAAACTAAAAGCCATTATATAGATATACTCGCAGAGATCAAACGAAGTGTGGCGAGTGGCGGAGAGTGTAATGGTAGAGACCGTTTGATGAGTACTAGGGAAGCTTAACTTATAACGGAAGAGGTTTAACAAAATTGATGTGCCACGTAGTCTGGATTTTGTTAACCTAGGCGATCTTGCGCTGATACAGTAGTTAGGAAACCTCCATTGTTCTGTCGCCTTTAAGAGGAATAACGAGTTGCATCGAGGAAGAAAAACAACTTCTCAAATGGCAACTAATCGGAGTTTCTTGGGGATATAATTCTTCAAGCTTCAAGCCCAGTGAGAATGCCAGGCGTCGAGATCGGTCGATATCAGCTGAAAACGGGTCAGTCCGATCTCAATCGATTTCAACCGACAATCCGCACTGCAACCGATATGTATCTACTGAAAACTGTTGACTTCGACACATCGATGGTTCAAATCGGCTCCTATTGGTTCTCGTATGCCATTTAAACACTTTTCAAATGTATATTGTAAATCATAATAGTAATTAAATCGGTGTTTTAAAATTGTAATAGTAATTATAATGGTACCTACTATTCTATTGTATATTTTGAATGGAAAATAGATATCCATTTACCTTTTTCTTATCGTTCTTTTCCCAGTGTAACTCTCGGAGTGTGCCGCTCGCTGCTGCTCGTTCTCCAGAGCCTGCTACCATGCCTCTCCTCCTGCCGTTTCTTCTCTTCCACCTCGATGCATCTCATCTCTCTGTGTCGCAGCACCATCGCTTGCTCTTCCCTCAGATGCTGCTTCTTGTCTAACCATTTCCGCTCTCATTGCCTTAGCCCCTCCACTCTTCTCCACACCTCTATCCTCGCCTGCACCTCCTTCTGCTTCTGCAACACTATCAACTCGTCTTGCTCATCCATCAATCCTCCGTACAGGAAACAAAATTGAAATCCTTGGATCTCATCCGGCACAGCTGCTATCTTTGGGTCGTCGTCTGAGGCCACTTGGATACCCTTGAGTGTGAGTAGTAGAATCTTGGCGAGGTGGATATTGTTAAAGATGTAAGCAACATGGACCTAGTGCTCAAGCAAGTGGATTGGGGTATCGTAGTGGTCGTGTGAAAGGGAGGCAGAGGTAGGCGGTGAGAGCGACACGGATAAGAGAAATGCTGGGGCTGTTGTCACATACGTCGGAATGGATGAGGGAATGAGAATATCCTCAGATATAAGCTTGGATGTTGGGGGTATACTAGGGATTGTTGCTAGGATGTAGACGAAGGGTTGCACTTTGGTTTGCAGGGTATTGGGGTAGACTGAAATATAAATGGAAGTGATTAGCAGTGTTCCACAGTGTAGCGACGAATTGGAGAATCCATGCGCAAAAAGAGAGCCGGGAAGAATACACCGAGTTGAATGCACGAAAGGATTGTACGGGGAAGAACGAAAGGCGGAGAGCTCACTTAATCGTGGATTGTAACTTGATAAATCCTCTCAGTGTATACTCCAATCTACATAAATCCTCTTAACGTTGCAACGTTGCCAGAATGTATGAAGGGCAATGTTCTTCGTCAAAGGCACAGTGAGTGAACGAGAAGGAGCAGCATCAGGTTTGCTGGATGCGCCAATGGGTTACATGAAGACTGTGGAAGAAATGTCAGTTGATATAGGGCATAGAAGGGACAAAGACAAGGACAGCGCGCGTACAGAAGAGGGACAAAGTTGGAGGAGGACGAGATGCAATGGCAATTGCATATGCTCATGATTATGACCTGTCGTAAGATAGTAAAAAGCTGTTGGATATACGAAAGAAAGCCAACGCACCATCCGAATCCTGCGTCAACAGCATCTCCTCCAAATGGTTCTGAATGATGAGTTCATAGTATGTTCTCCAAACTCTTAATGATGTTCACCATGACAGTATTCAAGCAGTCATAGAATCACTAGTAGTAGATCTGCAGATGTCGAGGCCATGGAAGTGCATAGCTACGCACAAGTGGAAGCGAAAATGTAACTTTGCGGAATTGCAAAAGAAAATAAAGTTGTGCGGCTTTGTTGCGGGAAGAGGAATCACGCCACCATGTGCGCTGTGAACAACTTGCGTGAAAAGACCCATGGTAACAGCAACGCAGCGTCGAACATAACTGATCAATTCTCACGAGCACTTGCAACATTTAATAGAGCGATGTGCGGCATGAATAAAGCTGAACCGATGTGAGATACTGCTTTTTCTATTTCACCAGGTCAATAGAGTATAATTGCAGTCTGTTCGAAATGAGTCTGATTGGCTGGGACAGTGTGGAGCAGCCAATCAGAGACCTTCCTGGCCTTTCGAAAGAACCTGCAAATACACTCTAATAAAATTCGTTCTCAGCGGATCTCACACGATCTCAACACCTGGCATTCTCACTGGGCCTCAAGCTGTGGAGTAGACAACGAGTGATATTTCAGTGAGTGCGACCATGTAATGACACGGGTAAACGATGTTACAGCTAGCCAGTATTGCCCACCACCGGAGTTAGTTCTCAAATGTTGGACCACTTCAACCCAATTACATAAATTTATTTTAATTATCCAGTACTCTACTCTATGTGAAACCTTCCTAATCCCTCCGGCGTTTTGAGAAATCTACTGGTAACAATTAGGCATTCGACTGTAGCTTGGCAAGCAGACCGTCCATGGTAATGCTAAGCGGTCGCTCAATAGGAAGGCCGAGAGCTTAATGAAATTGAATTAATTTAACGTCATAGTAATGGTGTTCAAAAACACGAACCTTTATCCCAAACAGATTGCGCAAGGAAGCCCATCGCACGACCACATGCCATGAAAGGTAAAATAAAGTCAACATCCAAACCGTAGGTGTGCATGGTAGACCCACTAAGAGCATCTACATTCGGTGCAGGATTCTTGATCTTTGGCAGATGAACCCTCAGCAGGTCAGGTACGATCATATTTGCACGTTGAATGAGCTCAAGCAATACAGGATGCACACCGCTCTCTGGAAGAGGAGCAGGGTGATCAGCAACGAACCTGTAAATCCATTCGAGACGGGGATCCACGACGCGAAGGACTGCATGCCCATAACCTGGCAGGATCTGTCCAGAAGCAATGCACTTCAACACGTAGTTCTCGATGTCCTGGTCTGTGGGATTAGGGCCCAGGGCAGACGTCATGTTCTTGTTGAAATCCACGGAGTTGTGGATAGCCATCGCGTGTAATGTTCCAGAACCGGCAATTAGGCCTGCAGAAAGCGTGCTATATGGATCGGTCAACGCAGAGCTCACAAGCCCTTTGAATGAATAGGTCAGTGATGATGAACGACCTTAGAATATATTGACTCACTCATGGTGTGCGCAGAAACATTGGCACCGTGATCCTGATGGAGAACCCACGCAAGGCGGGTCAACTCGACAAAGTTGATATCGCAAGACCGACCCATCCTAATAGCGAAATTCTGCGCAAGATCGGCGGAAAGGTCGAGAGTCGCATCACGATCGCATCCCTGCCTGTAGATGTTGCTGTGAATGCGAGCGACAAGGGTCGGTATACGCCCTGTAGCATCAAGAGCATCCTCGAGAGCGAATTTCCAGAGCTCCTCCTTGCGAGCACCCTTTGCAAGTGCTTTCATGAGCTTGGAATGCTGCGCAAGAACAGTAAGACCCATGTTCATGTGAACGATGGGAGAGAGGTTGACAGGGAGATTATCGAGGAAGTCGGTGACGTCCTTGGGAAGCTCGCAGCGACTAACGAGATCAGCAGCGAATTGCTTCAGTTCTGCCTGAGTAGGTACGCTGGCAGTGTAGAGATACCAGAGCATCGCTTCCGGTGAGAGTTGCTTAGAGTTCCCCCACTTAGGAAGGTCCTCCTCCAGCTGACGAAGCGTGCGGCCGTGATACTTCACCCCAGAAGAGTCAGTTTCTGAGATTTCCCAAACGATACTGGGAGCACCACGCATCCCACCAAGAATATTCTCCACGGTGAGCTGGTGGATAGGCGCTTTGGCATGGAAAGCGACGAGTTTAGTGGCGAGCTTGATACGAGAAGGAATACGCGCAGCAATTCCTTCAATCAAAGTGCGAGGGCGGGAATCACACGAGCCTGTCGTGAATTCAAGGGGCATGGCAGAGGGAGACATTCTGGCTAGCAGTAATGGGGGATTGATGTGTTGGTACCGGACAAGGAATCATCGCTGCTGGTGGCGGGATTTTATACATACAGCGGGTTCATAGACCGGGCAATATTGACTCCCATCATTTATGCATAAAATGAACCAATTCGCAAACCTCGTGATGCCGCCTGCAATCATGAAACGCCTAACCTCTACACGGGCCGACTTTGATGCTATTGTTTCTGCCCTGACAGCCTTTAGCTCTGATTTCCTTGCCATGAGGCGCACCGACTAAGGTCTCATCCTCACGGTCCTGCAGATCCGGCAGACCCTAACAGCCGCGACACACTGCGGTAGAATTGCAGTGCTTGGAAAACCTTCAAATTCCGACACGAACGCTTCTAAAAAATGAGAGATGGGTTACGATTAATACGCAGGAATAATTAAAGAATCTCGTACTAAGGCTGTTATATGATGCAAAGCTCGACGATGAACTAACTTTCTGGCGATGAGCTTGAACCACTCGTGCAACCACCCCTGGCATTCATTCTGTTCAAACGCGCAAGTGTAGCTTTATACACAGCCAACAGGAACGCTAATTATTAATAGCTCAGATGATACATCATTGATTTATGTGCACACCTGAATTTGCATTGAGCGTTTACTATTGGGGATGGACTCACTTTCAAGTCCGGAAGCATCGTCATGATTCATGGCAGTGCGCTGCGAGACCAAAATTTTGATGATACGGGTACGACACATAATTTAATTTTGCCTACCCAATAGAACACTAGAGCTTCGCTAGAGGAATTTTCACTTCAACTACTCGTGTAGCGAGCTGACACATCTAAATGTGTTCATCTACGATAGTGGAGGATGTTTCGAGGCCCATGTGGTGAAAATTAGTGGATTATCATGTTTTTGCATATTGACAGTAGGTTGGCGCAAGCCCTAACTCAGGGGTATCTTGGTCCGAAGCTGGATACGCTCTTAAACAGTACTATCACCACCCAGTGTTTTGAAGCTGAGGTATCGTTACATGTTGAATGATTATTTCGCGCCGCGCTCAAAAAAAACCAACATCAGAATGTGATTAAGCCGTAAGAGGAAACACTGAAGTTGCATCGGAAAATTCAACAACTTGGAATGTGTTTAACTTCTAGTTCAAGTGCTTTAGAGGGTTACTCGATATCCCAATATTGCCTACTCCAATGCCATCATGTACTAATGACATTCTATTATAGAAATTTCTGAAACCATGCTACAGTCTGTTCGAATGATTTCTCGTATCCCTGTTTGACCTCCGGGATTGCAAGGTTTGGCCGCGCTGCAAATCCATGTGCCGTCCCTACAAAAATAGATCAAATTTGATGATCTTTGAAATGCTACTTCAAGAGATGTACCTTTATAGTCGATAAATTCGTATTCAGATGCGTTTCCGTTTTTCTTCATCGTGGAGAGGATGGCTTCGGCTTCCTTGCGCGAATTCGTCGAGAAAGATTCATCATCTGTTGGCAAGATGTTCGATCTTAGTCACGATTATACATTTGATGCAAATGAACGGACCTTCTGCGCAAGCCCAAGACGAGGGAACCTAAACAAAGAATAGATGAGATTTAATTATATGGTATATAAGTTAGCAACAAACTAGCCCACACCTTTATTGAATTAACCAACGTCAAGTTGAATCTGCCAGGGTGGCAGATAACAATGCAGTCAATAAGATCGGTAGAACCTAAGCGCACAGCTGCCGTCCCTCCA
Source organism: Crucibulum laeve (assembly GCA_004379715.1). NCBI lineage: Eukaryota > Fungi > Basidiomycota > Agaricomycetes > Agaricales > Nidulariaceae > Crucibulum > Crucibulum laeve. Next base: position 227,467 of record ML213637.1, read on the forward strand.
AAGCAATATCTGATTCTGATTAGTGAGAAAAGCACTGGCAAGAAAGTAAAGTTTCACAGCATACCCAACCGCGCCCACTTTCGCATAGCTCTTCTCAGATTTCAACTTTGTGATGAACTGAAGACAAAGGTCAGATGGAGTACCTCCGTGTGATAGCCATATATTTACCAAATTGATACGCGCATCGACAACTTTAGGTCTGTTCTTGATAAAACCCGGAAGGCTCGGGAGGACCGCAAAAACAAATTTGATCCAATCAAAAGTTGATCGCTTCACTCCTGCCCTGTCGGGTAATTTGAGCTGTCCAACTTTTATGAGCGGTTTTCCTGAGAGTAATCAGTGTTTATAGAATACATATAACGAAGATCAATGAAACTAACCGTCGAATAAGTCCGGAACCCAAACGTCACACAACAGACGATGGGAAAGATTGTCGGCCAGGATTTTTGAGTTTTTCAGTGGAAGACCAAAGGCATCGGAGAAGCACAACGGCTCGATTTTGTGACCCCCCTTCTGGTCGGGGTGCAAGATAGGAGCCATCAGGATTCATGACTCCGGTGGGTTCACCGGGGAGTAGGGTTCCGGTTTCACAATCAGGACAGGACATGATGATCGTGCTGGTGCTAGATCATCTTGAGTAGCAACGTCGTATAAGACTTAATCGCGTGGGAGTCAATACGGAAGCTCTTCCGGCCAAATTCTTAGTCTACACTCGCGAGCCGCGTCTTGATGGACGGGGGCTAGGGAAGTTGATATTGCATCGTCAGCGGCAGTGATGCTCGCTATTTTTAACTCATACCCCATTGTACGGAAGTAAATGCCAAATAAGAACACATAGACATGTCGTCATATCCATCATCCAGGGCTGATTCCCAAACATTCAGCTCTGCACTCTTGCAACGCGCTCAGTTGTGTATATCTCTATTTGTTTTGAATAGCACTGCTCCCTCCCCTGGACTCTACATCAGATCTACTAGTTGTCAAATCCCTGAAACATGCAAATGTTGAGGCTGATTTGAGAAGATGACGGGGCTTGCTCTACCCATTTGAATTTCAAGACAGGCTTCGGCGCGAAGTTTAAAGGAGGAGCTGCTTTTGAGATGTCTCCAAAATAACACACAAATTTTACCAGCTAGATCTACCAACTCTTCCAAAGCCATGACTCTCGCCGACGACAACACTCGCCCCGCTTTCGACAATGTCATCCGTTCTATCACTGAATACGTTTATGACTATGAAATCACCTCTGACCTCGCCTGGGAGCGTGCTCGCATCGCTCTTCTTGATTCTCTCGCATGTGCTATTGAAGGAGTACCGTCGTGCTCATCCTTCATCGGTCCCATAATCAAAGGGACCGTCGTGCCAAACGGATTCCCGCTTCCTGGGACATCTCATGTTCTCGACCCGATGAAAGCCGCATTCGATCTTGGAGCTTGTATCCGATACCTCGACCACAGCGATGCTTTCCCTGGTGCCGAGTGGGGTCACCCTTCAGACAATATTGGCGCCATTCTTCCCATCGCTGACTGGCTCAGCCGCGAGGGACACGACATCAGTATGAAAGACGTATTGGAGGCTATTATTAAAGCCTACGAGATTGAAGGATGCTTCCAGGTAATTTCATTCCTCTCGTTATTCGTAGTTTTGGCTAACTTTAATACTCATAGATTAAGAATGCCTTCAACAAAGTCGGAATTGACCATGTCATTCTTGTCAAGATTGCCGCCACCGCTGTTCTATCAAAGCTTGTAGGCTTGACTCGTGATCAGGCCGATGATGCCGTTAGCCAAGCCTTTGCTGATGGTCAACCACTCAGAGTTTATCGCCAATCACCAAATACGAGGTACCTGTTATCTTCACGTGATTTGTAGTTGTTCACATGCTGATCAGCGTCCTTTCCTAGTCCCCGCAAAGGTTGGGCCGGAGGTGATGCCTGTATGCGAGCCGTCCATCTTGTTTTGATGACGAAGTCCGGTCAACCTGGATACCCCACTGTCTTGACAGCGAAGCCTTGGGGCTTCTACGACGTTTGCTTCGGTGGCAAGGAGTTTTCACTCCCAGTGCCATTCGGGTCAATGGTCATTGAAAACTACTTCATTAAACTCGTCCCGGCCGAGGGCCACGGTATTGCCGGACTCGAGGCAGCAGTCACGCTTTCGAAAACACTGAAAGGTCGCCTCGACAAAGTGCGTTCGATTAAAATCCGCACCCAAGAAGCCGCCATGACTATTATCAATAAAACTGGACCACTTCATAACCCTGCCGATCGCGATCACTGTATGCAATACATGGTCGCAGTCGCGTTGTTGAAGGAAGATTGGCTCGTCCCTCAGGACTACGAGAACGACTCTCCGTGGGCCAGCGACCCTCGTGTTGACGTACTTAGAAATAAGATGACGATGGAGGAAGACCCGCAGATGACCAAAGACTACCACAACCCCAAGGTTCGCAAAGGCGCCAGTGGTCTAACCGCTACTATGGAAGACGGCGAAGTTCTTGAGGAGGTATTGGTTGAGCGGCCGCTTGGTCACCCTTGGAGGCCAGAGACCTTTGTCGCTGTCAAGGAGAAGTTCTGTAAGCTTTCCACCCCAGTGCTTAGCGATCCAGAAGCAGTTTGGAACAGCTTCGTCCAGACTGATCCTACAACTATCAAAGTGCATACTTGGGTGGAGAAATTTTCTCTAAAGAACTAAGTACTGTAGCCTAATTGTATATATATACGAGTACCTATGTAATATTTATGAAATGTTAGAAGATGTCCACTACACACTGCTAAAATAGAACGGAAGGACAAGCCAATAATACATAGCAAATAGCACGTCAAATACAATGTACTTCCCCTCCTACAGCCTACGAGCATGAGTGAATGGCTTTCCAATTTCTCCCGCTAAATTCTACACTTCAGAAGCTATTCTCAGGTCGTTAATAAGAATTGTTGACTCTTAGATCTACCAGATCACCTCGTCCGAAATGGGTCTGTTTTACGTATTAGGAGATACTTCCCTGAGCATCATCAGCCTATCTATGTCTTTTGACATCATTCTAGCACCTATATTTGCATCCACTGTCGATATTCGAAATTCTCAAAGATTTTCAAGACAGGCAGAGAAAAATATCCAAAAAGAATCTGTGGGACGAAAAGGGCGACCAAAAAAATGAGTCTACACCCGCCTATAAATGCCATCAACGTTGATGACGGGACAATGACCCATTTTGGGAGACAGTGATCTGAACGCCCCGTAGATAAACAGCGGCAAGCGATTTAACTCAGTTCGAAACATCGAGATACTTATTCCTTAGAATCCTTACGGAGGTAAATGATGCTGAGCGCTAGTCTTGACGTTTCATGATTTCGAACTTGCCGATATCCCTGCAGCTTGTAACAGCCTCAATTATCCAAGAACACAGCCAAGGCCCCTTGAGTTACAAGACAACTGTAGATCCGCTGAAACTCGGATCTGAATTTTATTCCAGCCCTGGCCATAGCTCATTCACAGAACACACAAATATGCTGGATCGACAAGGTGAGTTCTTTGGCCGCGCCCATTATTCCCCTATCCTCTCACCTCCTTCCGTCTCGTTGAACGATGACGTCCCATCTGCAGCCGTACAACTTTGATGAGGAGAACGTCCCACATACCGCCTCCACGTACAAGACCTATGACTCTTCGGTAGCTCTTTACAGCTTGAACCCGGCTGATACCTTGGACCCAAATTCACCGGACAATCCGCTCAACTGGTCCAAGACGCATAAGTGGATCAATTTGGGTTTGGTTGCTGCTCAGGCTACACTTTCCCCGATCTGCAGTACTTTACTTGCTGTAGGAGCTCGTGAAGTTACCGAAGAATTCCACGTTACGAACCCGAACATCGCCGCTCTTCCAATAGCGTTGTTTGTTCTCGGCCTGGGATTGGGTCCTCTTTATCTTGCTCCTCTGAGCGAGATATTCGGTCGACGAAATGTGTACCTTATTTCATTTGGGATATTTTGCCTTCTCAACGTCGGTTGCGCAATGGTAAAGAACATGGCTGGTCTCATCGTTCTGCGATTTCTTGCTGGATTAGCCGGGAGGTATGTATCATTTCCATGTCCCTAGTTCTTACTGATTAATTTTGAAAACGCAGTGCCGGACCATCGCTGGGCGGTGGCACTGTTGGAGATATGTTCAGAAGGGAAGAACGAGGCGGTGCTCAAGCAGTCTACGGATTTGGACCTACAGTAAGCCTTATTTAGCGAACTTGTTCAAGCCACGTCGAAACTAATGTTTGTTCTCATAGTTCGGCCCAGCAATCGGAGGTTTAATCGGAGGATATATTTCTCAACGCGCAGGATGGAGATGGTTGATGTGGGTCATGGTCATTTCGTAAGTATCACATTCCTGCTCTCCATATCACCTACTCACTTACATTGTAGTTCGGGATTAACCACCGTTGTTTCCATCTTCTTCCTCCGTGAGACCTACGCGCCTTACATCCATTCAAAGAAGCAAGGGAAATGGTCCGCTACGGCGAAGGATGGATTTAAACACACCTTATTGCGTCCTATTCGAATGCTCTTCCTCGCGCCTATTGTCACGACTATGAGTCTCTACATGGCCATCATTTACGGAATCCTTTATCTTCATCTCACAACGATTCCACTTCTTTTCGGCCCGAAACCTTCCTTCGGGCTGTTCACTTATAAATGGACCGGTGGCAATGATGGTCTGGCATACCTAGGCGCAGGCACGGGATGTTATGTATCGATTATAGTGTGTCTCTTCACGTTAAATCGTTCGTATCGCTGGCTATGTAAAAGATACAAGTCAGAAAAACCCGAGTTTCGAATGCCGTTCATGCAGGTAAGTGCTGTGACCATGCTCCTCTCCAGTATTCTTATTTACTATCACTTAGCTTGGAATGTTCATAATCCCAATCGGGTTGTTCTTGTTTGGCTGGTCCGCGAATGCACATTTGCATTTCATGATACCCCTTTTGGGAGCTTGTATCTTCGCGTTTGGGATGCTTATGACCTATGTTCGTTTCTTCGCCGAAATGTTCACATACATTGGCTCATAGTCATTGATTTTACAGATATGCATCCAAACCTACCTCGTCGATGCCTTCCAAGATTATGCTGCATCCGCTCTTGCAGCCACAATCGTCTTACGAAGCATATTCGGTGCAGTGTTCAGTATTATCGGTGAAGATCTCTATAAACACTATGGTTACGGATGGTAAGTTGTCTGCTTTTCACACCTCGTGACAGAAGCTCACCGTCGTTTTATCTGACAGGGGAACGAGCGTGCTTGGATTTATCTCGTGTGCTGCACTTCCGATACCATTTTTGTTCTGGAGGTATGGGGCTGCATTGAGGGCGAAACCATTTCTTGTATAGCGACATAGCCAAATCGTTCATCCATTTTCTAAATATCACTGTGTCGTTTTAAGTTCTTTAAATCCATCTTCATAGGTATACGACAAAAGAGAAGCTGGCTAATACTGCACACAGACCTTCATTCGTCTCATGGCCTCGTTATATGCTACAAATGATTATCGTCACATCCATGCAGCTGCGTCCATTTCTGCCTGTAACGCTTCTTTCATAATAATAGGCTCCACACCAGCTCTCCTTGGAACGAAAGAGTAACCAAATGGCTTTGGGTGGCTTGTTAACCCTGTAGTAAAGTCATCCGATGGTGGTAATATAGGCTTTCCGTCGGCACGCTTGGGAGGAACGATATCGAACGCCCACAGTACTCTAAATTTTGATTTTAGTTCTTCATAAGATGTGAGAGGGGTTATTATTCTCATCCATACCGTGAGATGAAGATAAAAAGAGATCGATTTGCGACGTGCATACCAGGGCAGATACGACGACCGAAACCAAAGTTGATGGTGTAATTCGCCAACCTTGCATCATCAGTGTTTAGGAAACGTTCAGGCCGGAAATTGTCTGGTTCGGGAAACATCTGAGAAAGATTTAGGTGAACTACGAGTGAAATGATGATCGTATGGAGCTCACTTCTGGGTCTCTAGTCATTGCACTGATAAAACTATGTCAGCTATGTAGTCCCGCGAAAGAGTCATACCTACTATATATTTGCATAAACTGTGCTGCCTTTCGGGATGTACATTCCTTCATACACATCATCGGCAATTGTACTGTGTGGAAGTCCTGTGGGGACGATTGCACGCCAACTATTGCAGGAATAAGTTCACTCCGGGGTTACATCAAAGCAAAAGAATTTACCGGAGGGTTTCCTTAATCAGGGCTTGAAGATATGTAAGAGAAGGTTCGTGTTCAAATCCAGGAAGAGTATCCATTCCAACGATAATATCCAGTTCTGCTTGAGCTTTCCTCATCGCATCTGGGAACAATATCATTGCCACTTTATAAAGGCTGCTATATCAACGGGATTCTGTAAATATAGTAAAGCGCGTACGGATGAAAACTTGAATGGCAGACATGGTCTGTAAAAAGAAACCATTAGTTACCACCGTATATTGAGTATAGTGAAATGTCGTACAGTGCCAACTCCAGCTTGGGATGGCGCTGATAATGCATATGCAGATTGAATGTCGTCTAGTCCAAAATCAGCTTGTTTGTGTAATGCCCGGGTTGCTGTGCAAGGCTGGGCAATGCCAAGTTTCATACGATCCCTCACACTGTTCATAAGCGATAAATAAAACTCGGTGTCCTCTGAGCGTCGTTTCTCTGGGTCCCATCGAAACCATTGGAGGAAGCGCTATAGTTTGGGAGTTAGTACTATACATACAGAGATCAAATCCTGTAGCTACTAACGCACCGGTAATGCAAGGAGAATGGGCCACTATTTATTGTGAGTTTAGATAAATCAAAACATTTGCTAAATTGAGACTCACGGATTCAACTATGAATTTTCCCGGAAGACTTGATCTTGTTCAGATAATTATTTCTATACAAAAAGAAAGAAACATACAGGGTGCTGAATATGTATTGTTGGTCAGTCTATCGAGCAAGGGGAACTGAATGAACTCCACCTGACGATGTCTACGAAAACATACATCGATCCATTATTATTTCATAGCAAGGACATAAATATAAAACATACACTCTTCAATCTTCTGAGTAGTGCTGATGACTTCATCGTCCAAAGATGCCAAGCGACGGCCGTAGGAAACGCAGAATACGATAGATGCACTGAATCTGCCAAACCAGAGGCGTGAGTGAAGCTGAGTGTAGTCATGATGTTCCTACCTTCTGATATGCCTCAAGTAGTCTCCTACGTCTTTCGCGTGTAGCAAATCGCGCAATAAAATCTTCGATTCGATACTTTGGAGAATTTCATAAGTTTTCGAAGCGTCGACACTCATCCCAGCTTGCATAAGCTTCAGAGTTCCAAAGAGATTAATATATCAAATTATTTCCATAACAATATCGTTTAACACTCACTGATCGCCAATTCCTCCATGGTTTACCATAAGGCATACTTATTCCTCTCATACCCCCGGAATATATGTCACCTCTGGAATCGTATAAGAAGATGAGCTTGTAACGATTGTACTTGTTCTCACGCGACGATATTTCGGGGACGGCTGGAATAGATATTGCCCCGTTTGTCTAGCAGGTCTGTAGCAGCCTTTAAGCTTCCAAGCACTTAAATGATATCCACTGTCAACTTCGCTATTACCATATACTATCGAGAGTACAAACCTATTACCGGCGTCCGTCCTAGATAGAACGACATGACATTTCCTTTTTAAAAGTTTATTCTTAGTAGGGAATGAATTTGACATCATTACGACGGACCATATCGTTTGCGCCACTCCATAAAAGTCCTCCATGGACGAATGGCAGGTACGTCTCTTGTATTATCACCTAACATACTAGCCGGTGGCCCTGGGGGAAGATTAGACGGTTTCTTTAACTTGGAATATATAAAGAGAAGCAAAATCGCGAGCGTCAGCCATGGTGCTACCGCGTCGAACATGGTAGTCGTTGCTTGATCGAGCACTGGGCGGCGGGGAGGGATCAAAGTATACGACGCCACCACGCCTTTTTAAACACTCCTAAAGCACCCACGGACCGCGGTTGGAAGTTGGATAGAAATAGAAAGAACTCCCATGCAGTGCTTTGGACTGGTAATTGCCGCCATCGGTTTCGCAGAACTCAGGCTACTCAGACCTTTGTTGGATATCATTCGGAAAGGCGGATGATTTACTTCCGGATTGGTTGGTTTTTGAAGGGAAGATGTTAGCTAGTGACGTGATGCAAATTTGCTTCCGAAATGGAAAGTAAGCCGGACTATTCGCCGAAATTCAAACACTGACGACCCTTGACACACCGCGAAGCACAAATTTTCAGGTCACCTGAACACCTGTGCTTCGCGGTTTGTGAGACGCGTCGCGTCGCGTCAGAACCAAGAGAATAACTCAGGGTGTATCTTAGGACGTGATGTGACCGAGATAGTTACTGTGGGATATCATCATCCAAGCAACTCGATCAACTAGAGTGATACTCGATGCTGGCTTTCTTTATGATCACACATGGCAGAAAAGAAGAAATATGCGTCCATTCCAGAGCTTACTACGACATAAAGAAGAGAGTACAGAAGTATTTATGATAGCTATGCCATTTAGTTCATCACATCCAAGCCTCAGAAAGGCCTCTTTAGTCATGAGGATTTGTGGGAGACACCACCAGCCACAGCCTGCCAGGAAGGGCGGGCGGAGATCTCTTTGAACCAGCTAGCGACGTGGGGCTTGCTCTCGATGACGTCGCTGCCCGCGAAGGGAAGCATGGATCCGTACGACAGATGGAAGAGGTCGGCGAGGGTTATTTCCTGCAATGCGTTGGCAGTTAGTAAATGATTCCAGTAGTGCATCAAGGGAAAGAACGCTCACATTACCCGCAACGTACTTCTGCTTGGCGAGGATCTGTTCGTATACGTCGAGCTTAGCGGAGAGCTTGGAGATGTAGCCTTGGAAGACCTCCTCATCGGGGGTTCCACCGTAGTGTCTATTCGAAGCGTACAATCAGTATCTTCTTCCATATATGAAGTCGAGAAGAATTAAATGCCACTCACGGCTTGAAGACCTTCTCGGGAAAAGTAAAGCTAGCGTAGGGATCGAATGCGCTTGCTTCAACAGATGCGGCCGCTTGGAGGTCCTTCATATTGGGAACGAGAGCGGGACTCTGAGAAGGGCATTTAGCGGCGATGCAGTGACCAATGGCGCGGGATTCTTAGAGGGTGAAGCGCTCGTCATCCTATGTCAGAGGAGTTAATAAAGCTCGAACCATAAATGTCCTTAAAACTCACAATGTAAAGCACGATTCCGAAAGGCTTGAACTTCTCGCCTTGTTTGTGTGAAGATCGGCCACCCACAGCCTGCCGATTTGCCAGCTGATAAACACGTAAGTTTAGCAGGAAGGAGGAAAAGGCAAGGAAAAGGATTGGCTACCACATTCCTGATCCGGTTGCGAATGATTTTACAGCACGCCCAAAGAGCACTGAACAGATTCTCGAGTTGCATAGGCAAATCAGGCCGTGGGTGACAGATGGTCATATCTACTAAATAAACAGCTTTCCGCGAAAACAACAGCGCCAATTAATAATGCAAAGCACTGTAAAGCCCAACGCTACGCCCAAGGCGCCCCAGCATCAAATACACGCACACACACACACAAGCCAGAGTCGATGTATATATAGCATATACTGTACACGCATGTACAGGAAGATAAAACTATTATGTCGTAGTTATTATCCAACGCTTTAAGAGGATCTATGTATACGGTGAGTCCTTCCTAGTTGTAGAAATTGTAATCAAAAACGTACATCATACAATAGTTCCAAGATCCACATTCCAGCCAGTGTCCAAGTATGAACCTACGGTCTACACTACTGTCACACCTGCCACACATCCTAATAAAAGAGCATCGACCGTTCCTCCAGTCTTCTCGTCCAACCAACCATCCAGTTGTTCGAATAGCTTCATAGCAACACCGCCTTCTTCCTTCACGAACTTCTTACCTGGCCACATACCTTTCTCCTGAAGACCAATGAAGTTGACTGATAAACCAGATTCTGCAGGATTCTCCGGGAGTTTGATGACAAGGTCTAGAGACCAAACGTCGCTACCATAAAATGAGGCTTCCTTAACGTGATGACGTGCATGTTCATCAGGGGGATTATCATCCAAGCTCCATTTGAGAACATGAGCATCGAACGCAATAACTATAGAAAATATGAGTGCCAATAAAGACAGCATCAAAACGAGTACATACCTGTCCATATTAATCCGGGATGAGAGACCTGTAGCGTCAAACTCCTGGTACCGGCAGCGACATCTTTCACGTCATTTACAGCAGAAACAACGAAGCCCTGATTGTTGACCCAGGGAGATGCGTATCCAGGCTCAACCCGAAGAGGGACCTTGAAGGGGTTCAAGAACTGTACACCAAGTCAGAACATGTAAAAGGTGAAAGAGGTGGACTGGACATACGGCAGAGAAAGGATATAAAGAGTCCCAATCAGAGTTGTAATCGTCCATGACGACAGGAATAGGTGCGACGTCAGCAGTACCAAACTCTTGCACTATATCTTTCACAAGGAGGTCGAATCCAGGTGCACCATCTGCTGAAGCAATGTGTAGGTGGTGTTCGCTGGTTGTAACCTGGAAAGAATGTTAGGGGGCTACGAGGATTATCAAAGAAAAGATTTACATTCTCCAAGTGCAACACAAATAGCCTCTTCTGATGCATCGAATCAAAGGGCTCCTTCAAAGCGAATACTGCAATCATGACGGAAGTAGCAATGCTGGCGAAAATGATTCCTCGGGAAATAGTCTTGCGTCCAAAGCGATGGATGAAGGGAAATGCTAGGGGAAGACCTTGGGCACCGATGACAGCTACAATCGTCGCAATGATGTTGTCTGCTGGTGCATCAGCACCGATACGTCCGGTCAGAGGTACGAAGACCTCGACAATAGGGAGCATCACCAATGTTCCGGTGAGAAGGGGAAACACCTGAGCCAGAGCATAAGTGGCGAGCGAGATTTCTTTGCTGCTCCCAGATAACAGAGGGTTGATGAGCAGGACGAAGAAGAGTGGGAGAGCAGAGATGAAGAAGAGGGCAGCGGACCCGACATTCAACATCTGCATCCCGAACGCGATACCAGACTGCATGAGAAGGAGCGCATTCAAAGCAGTCTGTTCGCGCACAGGACCGAAAAAGTATTGAGATAGCAAGACGCCTGATCCACGGATGTCAATCAAGATTGAACTGATACGCGAAAACTAAAACTGCTTACCAAGGAGTGCAGGAGGAGCATACAGTGCCATAGGCAAGAATGGACTTGAGAACCAACTCATCCCTTTGCCAAGCACTAATCTCATGACCAATGCCACCAGGTTGGGTACAATCACCGTCCCAATAACGCCAACGACCGCAGAGAACATACCACGCGTCTGCTCGTTCCATACCCCAGTACTCTTCTTGAGTGCAGGGGCAGGGCTGGTGTATGTAGCGAGAACGAAGACGATAGAGGCGGCGAAGAGGATCCCGTACAAGATCTTGGCGGTAGCGAAGGAATAGATAAAGAAGATTCCGATGTGCGTGAAGAAGACAGTCGAGGGCCGGGTATATCCTTCTGTTAGCTCTGGCAGGGGTGAGCCTTCAGCAGATAGGTATTGTAGGAGGGCCAGGGTATTTTCAGCCATGTTCTAAGCGATGGTTAGATGTGCTTTTGTGGGTAATGAGCAAGAAAGTTACTTGAGCGACGCCAGCTTCAATGTTTTCCACCAAATCCTTCCTCATGTGGTATAAGTAGCTGTTCCCTACGATCGCCATCTAAGCAACATGATTAGGTTAACTCTATAGGGGATGCTGCGAAACTCACATCTAATCCAGTGACATTCAAATACTGTTCGAACTGTCGGAAGTCAGTGCTGTGAAGGATGAGCACGAGGTTCTTAAGATGATGGCCTCGCCTAGAGAGTCACGTACTCGGAAAGAATGATGCCAGAGCTGAAGATGTCGTTGGCGAAGATGGTGCCAAATGGCCGAGGAACATGTGAATATGCTTCGATCATCTGCTCAGATGTAGCTTGGAAGAGCAATTCGCGTCCAGTAGTTCCAGCAGCTAAGGAAGACGATATTAGGAGTTGACTGGTGAGGACCGGGGAAGCAGATATACCTTCGAGGTTGATAACAGCGCGGACACTGGGTAAAGTTGAGATGGTGAAAGAAAAAAAGAAAGACTACTTACGTTGATGCTATTGGGTGCTGCGTCGAGAACAAATGTGATCCATCTTGCAGTGATTCCTCGGCGTGGTTGAAGACTACACCATTCTCAGAAGCGAAATAGTCATTCAAACGACCACTTACGAAAGACAATCGAGTGCTTTGGGGTCCACTCCGGGGTATCCACCAACACACGCATGCAATCCAACATAACCCCCACCGAAATCGCATCGTCAGCTGCACCAGGACTAGGCAGTGTGCTGTCCAAATGCGCATTTATCAGTACCGCGTGCTCCTTCCCTTCAGGTGTCCCATCCGAGATACGAACAACGATGTTGGTCAAGTTCACGTAGGTCTTATAGAGGCGCTTGTTCATCATGTCGAATCGGTGGCTGCCGCTGCCTTCCTGCCGCCACACCTCGCATTCGAGCTTCTTTCCTGTTGCTGCTACGACCCGCTCGCAGTTCTTCTTCACCTCTTCAGCCTTCTCAACCATCCATGTATCTGCCAGGGCATGTTCAAGCGTTCCGACCGTGCGATAGCCAATATCTTCTGACAGATGCTTTGCGAACCCGAGAATGCGCGACTCTGATATTTGTGGAAGGTTCGTCACTGGATCGATTCTGCATATCGTTAGTTACAGAATCATCCTATTCTTTCAAGGACGTACAGCTCAGTTAATGGCTCCGGTAGGGCTGTCAGGCACACTCATTAGCACGTATGTAACTTTATATATAGTACACGTACCGTAATGCTGTCTGAATCCCAACAACGGTGCACCAATGAGTATTGGTGACAAGGCCAACAGCGAGCGTATAGGACCCCATCTTGAACGAGAAACCATTGCGGTTCCTTCTGAAGAGCAGGAAACCGGAAAGGGGTCGTATAAGCTTGGCTTAAGCCCAAAGCAGTTCAACCAAGGTATACAATTTCGGTAGCTGTTTCCAGAGAAGTTGACAGGTCTCGTGCAGACAATACGCCGAAAACAGGGGGTAACAGACAGAAGGGTAAGTAGTGGGTAGTTGAAAGTTTGCTCTGGCCTTCCGCCTCGTGAGTTGTTGATTTTCAGAGATGTAGCCAAACAAATCTATGTATATACGCGCAGCAAGCTCTTCTTCCTGAATCCAGTTGGCATATAGCGCATCTTGATCATTTCTAGAACTCCAGAAATATAATGGTCTTCTGTAGGGTGTAGCAAGAAAACCGTCATAATAGTCAATCACACCTCGGGTTCGCCGCTGCACCCTGCTACACAGGTACAGCCTTCAAGAATTTCTTTCCGGTTTGATTTGGACATTTGACGCCGCGTCCGGACGAATTCTCATACATTCGCTTATCATGCAGTATAAAGTTGGTCCGCCATCCAATTAAGCAAGTTGCTCAGTGTGGTAGTTTCCCTCCTTCAGATTCGAACATGCCTCTTTACTCTCGCAATGCACAACTGGCCTGCGTTCTTCTTTCTCTATCTCTGGTCATTTCCTTCGTTTACCCGTCTCTCCCACACCTATCGCTCTACATGACCAGCAAATACGAGATAGCCTTCCTATTGGGGTTCTTCTCTTCATTCCCCAGCATGCTCTTTGACCTCTTCTTACTCTCTCTCATTCTCATTCAAGGCCGAAATACTACCCAGCAGAATGCTGTTCAAGAACCTCACAATCGCACTTCTGAGATTCTCGCTAGCGCCACTCCCTTCGTGTTCTACATTCTGTTCTTCTGGACAATTACACTCGCGCTTATGATAGAGTGGATTTTTCCGAAACCCCTCTCTGAGAAGCGGGAAGTCGTCTTAGCTTCACTTGTGTTCTTTCTCCTTGCCGCGATTCATGAAGTCGTTTTGATTAAATTTTATGTGCTTTGCACCTATGCCCAGCGTTCTCTAGCAGCTGCGCGTGCTATCAACGAGATGCCGGAGGGGTCAATTGATGCGGAAACTCCGGGTGACTCCGCTGTAATGCTATACAGAGATGAACCACAGCCAGATATGCCGGAACCTCAATCACAAACTGGAGCGCTAACTGTAAGTGCTACTTTCAGACCTTTTGTACATATTCTGATTGCCTTCCCAGCAACCAGGGGTTCTAGTTGACACGCAAGTGTAGATTATTATTGTCGCACAAACATTCATCATGATGTACTGGTCCCGTGAGATATTTCAATATCCAAGGCGTTATTGCACAGCCTTCACGGATACTTTATACATAAGAATCCTTGACATGGTGCGCGTTTTAGACCTCCGCGTACTCAGAAGCTTCGTAGGACATCGGCCGTTCCTTCAAAGCTACAATGGCTCCCCTTGCTTCTCGGGCAAGAGAAGCATCGCTACTGCTCTTTTTCTCCTTGATCGTGTCTCTAATTTACCCAATACTCA